>ML788785.1:116297-127687 GCA_009831015.1 Picea engelmannii
GAAAATGTCTCCTTGGTATATATAGGAGACTAGGAGGTATAATTACAACTAATGGCCTAAAGCCGACATAAATAAAATAACATTACTAATATAATATGCCCCAATTAAGGGGTAATGAGCCAATATTAGGGCTTAACAATATGTTGGAATATTTTTTTTTTTCTTAAACTATAATGGCATATACACTATTATTACTCACCTTCTTTAATTTCCTTTCTCAAAGTCCTTATATTTCATGGATTTCGTCTTCCATTCATAGTTACCTAGCTCCTATTAAGTGAAAAAATCAACAATAATCAAACCATTTTGATGATGAATGGAGGTGAAAGGTTTTTTTTCCCAAAAAACAATCTTTGGTTGAAATGGTTCAATGATGAAGCCTTGCGCTCTCTTGTGATTAAACATCCAAGGAAACCATAATTCAACATGTCTACAAGAGTACTCTCCACAAACATATCACACTAAAATCCATTTGTAATCAATTATGTATGTATGGCTATACCCTGCTCCAGATTTGTGAGGTTGGCGCAAGCCAAGAGAACAATGGAAAACATTTTGAGCTTGGAATCAACCCGTTTTATTTACATTTGTTTAAAACCAAGAAGACACAAGTAGTCAACCCCTCCTCTTAAAAAACCAAGTAAGTTGGACGTGCTTCAAATGCAAGCAATCTAAATGTTAGAGAAATATTTGCCTCACCCTATGCAATCTTGCAGAGAGGGCCTTACTCCATTTCCCTATGCAGATTTACTTTCCCTGATTGATGAATCTAGAGACAAAAACAAATATTTTTCCACTTGTACACACCTTGCAAGCTATACAACAAGCGTATATGCTAGATAATCCACTACATCCCGCGTACATCGGGATTTGTGCCAAAAAATCAAAATTAAATTTCAGTTTTCCATGTCACGAAAGGAGATATATGATCCTTGGCCTTCCACATACTCAAAACATTCCGACTCAGCCCTTCAGTTGCATTTTTAAGGCTATAAAGAAGTCAATTCCGAGCCATGGAAAAGAGGAGAGAATTCAACTTTGAGAGAAAAGTTATTCTGAATAATTTATTACTTCATTATTGAGTCTGCATCCCTTTGTCCCTCAAGTATGAACACAGTGGTCAGCCCCAAAGCTCTTCCCTTATTTGATGGAGAACCTATTTGTCTCCCTTATATGAGCTTGCCTTTGGTGGAGGCCCAGTTGGAAGGAACTCGATTTCTTGGTTCCAAACTGTGTTGATACGAAAGTATGTAATGTTTTCACTTTTGCTAATCATTTATTAATAGAAATACTCCTTTCCTGTCCAATTGATATCTTGCAAATATATGTATTATGATCCATGGGCATGTTTGTTTTGTATCTTAACGGGTTATGCTATCTAATGTGCTAACCTTTTATATCATCACTATATGCTTTCTTTTCTTTTTTGTTGAGAACTTGTTGCAGGTATAAAGCTTTGGATTGAAGTTCTCAATGGTGGACATCATCAAGCGTTGGATGAGGTAGACCTCTTTCTTACCTCCTTTGCACATTAGTTTATATAGCATATGCTGGAATTGAGTCGATTTCTACAGTCACTCCTGTCTGTTGTGGTTCACCCTAGCCATAGAGAGATTTTCCTCATAACACTGAATTCAATACATTTGAAACCAAAGACACTGAGTGACTAATTCATTATTCAAAGAGTGGGGGGTGAATCAGTATGATAAATTTTACCACTTTTAACCACAATATATAAACTTCAACTTAATCAGAAGTATATCATCAATGTACCATCTACAATTACATTTAATATATCATGAGCATATAAACATAAGGAACATCGCATCACATCAAATACATAGTAGACCAAAATTTATGTGGAAACCCAAATGGGAGAACACCACGAAATGTTTTCTTATATATTGTCAAGAATACATTCATTGGAAGCACCAACTTCCCAATTCTCTATATGCAACCGGAAGTAGGCTACGACCCCCTATTTATGGGCTCCAACCTGAAGGAAGCTACAACTAACTGAATTCTCTAGATCCAACTAGAAAGAGGCTACAACCCCCTGATTCGCAAGCTCCAATCTGAAGAAAGATCCAACTCACTATGTTCTATGGCTCCAACTAGAAGGAGGATACAACCCTTTGATTCTCAAGCTCCAAACTGAAGGAAGCTCCAACTCCCTCTGTTCTTCGACACCAATCAGAAGGATTTTAGAACCCCCTTTCCTTGCCCCATCCTATCGCCCTAAAATATAAGTGTAGACCAAACTATCATTACCACAATCATTGCCACTGTCATGACTATCACTGCCACTACCACTACCACATCAACCTGTAACTTATCAACCTATCATTGTATCCAACCTGTCACTATCACTGCCACTGTAACATCAACCTGTAACCTGTCAACCTATCATTGTATCCAACTTGTCACTGTCACTACCACTGTCACATCAACCTATCACTATCAACCTATCACATCAACTCACCACTGCCACTGCCACTGATATATCATCATCAACTTGTTACCACTGTTGATACTCAACATCAACAAAATCATATCCTCTCACATGGATACCATCACCAAACCATGTACATCAACCATGCATCAACCATGCACCAAATCGTGCATCAAACCTATACCATACCATCAGCATGTACCAACATGTACCATAAATCATGTACCATGAGATTTTCCTCAATCATATACCATATCACTCATGATATGTCTCGATCATCCCATGAACCAAGTACCATAATATATCAACATTGAAGTTCCTCAACAAATTACTCAAGGATGTACCAAGATCACCAACATATGCCTCTAACCATGCACCATATCATCAACCATATACCTTAAACAACATCTCAATCATCCATATACCATGTACCATAATATGTACTAAGAAAGTACTATCAATGGTGTACCTCAACCAAGTACCAATATCATCAAGAGGTGTATCTCATACATGTGCTAACATATACCAAGTGTGAACTTCAACCATGTACCAAAATCATAAAGATATGTCTCTAATAATGAACCATAACCATGAAATGTACCAAACCAGATATCGAGATAGCCAAGAGTGTACTTCTAACAAGGTTTTATGTCATCACCAAGTTGTACCATACCATGTATCATCACGACTAGGCATGTGACATAACAACATAAGCATAACCCTTAAAAATTACCTCTGATCATGTAGTTGACCTGATACTCTGTAATACTAACCTGTAACCTTTCCTCAGTCCCCAAAAACATGGAACTAGCATATTACCCAAATATGTCTTAGCCTCGTGGGACTAATAACTCCTATCTAGTGGGGCCTCATGTGACGAGCCCTAGATGACCCGTGAGGGTGCCTTGTGTGATACCCTCAAGATAACCCACGGGGGATTACTTAATTAGGCTTATAGAAAAACCCTAGATCTATGCAGCTCCAAAACTTTCTCTTTTCCTTCGCACTTTATCTGCTGTCTTAGACTTAACCTTGGATTCGCCAGTAGACCAAAATATTCTCATAAGATAGAAATTCAGTGAATGTGTGTGTGTACTTATGAGAGACTCCTTGAGGTGTATTTATACTTTTTCCAGGTAACTTCTCTCCTTTATCTTAGGGCTTCTTGAAATTTCTTGTTGCAACCAATTTAGCCTTTCATTAATGACTTGTAACCAATTTAGGGGCTTCTTAACCATTCTTCAGGGCTTCCAAATTCATGAGGGCATATCTCCTTAACTGTGAGGAACCACGTGGCATACCACCTATCATCATAAACTACACGATGAGGACTATCCATATATGAGTGTGTTACTTTCATTTATATTGTCATTCATGTCCATTCTCCTTGATCAACTTTGATTTCCATAACCGCACCTTTGGGGCTTCGTGTAGACTTCATCATATGCACCCATCACATCTGATGACTTCAACCACTCTTGTTGACATCAATGAAAACTTGCTTACCATCAATCTTGATAAAAAATATGGGGTATCATGAACGCTCCAAGGGTTGACATCAATGAAAACCAACTGTCCAACAATCTCCCCCTTTGGCATTGATGGAAACACCAACATTTATGTCAACAATCACACTCCAGTACTCATTCTTCCTATGTGACCTATTCTACTCATCAATGTTTCTCTCTCTCCCCATTTGACATCAATGTAAAAGGGTATCTCTCCTTGGGGATTCTCCCCATATCTTCATTCGTCTGTTCTATCTCTTCACATGTTTTTGTCCTCAGGTTTCTTCCAATTTCTTCTTCTCTTTTTGATATAAATTACAAAGAGTGATTCCCCCTGAAAGTATAAATTTTCTAAACAATGCTTCTTATGATTCATGCACTTGAATATTTATCTTATGATCTCTCTCTTTCTCTTCCTTTGACATCATGAGAAAAATGATAACTCCTCCTATCAATATGTCTCCCCATGTCTGCATGCTTCTAATATTTTTTTCCTGATATCTTTCTTTGAGGATTTCTCTTTCCCTGACTTCTTTGTAGGATGTCATGTTGATCAATGTAGGTATTCCTATGTATGTTTCCTTTCATCTCTTCTAGTGTTTCTTATTGTCCATTAGTGCTTCCTCTTTTAACTCTATGACATGTATAAAAATAATTCAAAATTTCTTGACTTCAAATATTCATGGCCTATTATGTTCACTGTTTAGACATCAATGAACATATTTTTCAACAATGTATTTATGGTGATATAGCTTTTGTTGAAGGTTTCTCTTTCCATGTTATGTTATGCATTTCACTGCTTGTATTCTTGTGACCAAATAATTCCATTGATTCCAATTGTAGATATGCTCTGCCATATATTTTTCTAGACCTACCAATGATCTCATAAATCCATCTCTGTCCATATGTCATAAATTGTCCATAACTCTGCTACTCAACTGTCCACAATGTTGACCCATCTATCATGAAGGATTCTTTGTTGTAACTGATCATCACATATTCATGTTTCTCAAACTGAATCAAATATGTCCACTGATATACAATACATCCTTGAAACTATAATGAATATATCCCTTCATGGAAAGTGTGCCAATGATATTACTCTAATATCTGCACGGGAAAACTGCTTCTCAATTGATAAATCTGTCATTTTGTACTTCTACTATCTTACTTCTCTAAATTTGTCTCTTCAAACACTTCAAGCTGATCTAAGGATAGTTCTTTGATCCATAGTAGCTACTGGGCCGACTCCCTTTGTTCAATATTCATATTTAATGGGAGTATCCAAGACAAATGGCTCAGAAAAATAGAGGAATCCACCGTAATGTGAAGTAATATTCCACCCTAATGTGAATTATTATTCTTCTTCTTATGTAGACTAATCATCTCTCTAAACTTTGAATTCTTCCTTTTTTCCTGTGTATTCATTATGATCTTGCACTACAATTCCTAAAATTCCAATCTATTGGGCATGTTATTTATTCATCTGCTCTTAATTTCTTTCTCGCAATACTGTAAATCCTACGAACTCTGGGACTTTTTCTTTATTCACCTACTCTTCTTTCCTTTCCTTTCTTCTCCAAAACTTCATGTATCTAACATCGATATTTTTTTTCATGGAGGGATCTATCATGCTTCTACAATTCCGAGCTATGTGACCATAATTGTGGCATTTGTAACAATCAATGTTATGGGGAGCCACATAGGCATTTCTTATCTGAACATTTATTCCATATGCTCTGCAATCTACAACCTTATGTCCAAAGTTAGTACAAGTAAATAAATGACCATAAAATAAATTTACATAATTGGGAGTGAGATCTTCTTTGTGGTGCAGTCCTTCTAAATTCCTGGGAGTGAGATCTTCTTTGTGGTGCAGTCCTTCTAAATTCCTGCCTTGGATGATCATGATATTCTCTTTTGTTGATCCCTTCATCATGATTGAAGCTTATTTTCTACTTGAATGTGGAAGGTCTTGTTGAATATATATCTCTATTATACTCATTCTTCTTTGATTCCTGCTAACCATTATTCCTTCCTTTGAGTACTTTTGCATAACTCTTTCTCTTTTCTTCATTCTTCCTTTGTGGCAACCTGGAGTGCTTCTCTTCAACTTTATTTACTTATAATGTGGATGTTTCTCTCTCTTCAACGTTCTTGTTGAGCTTGATGATTTTAACTCTTAATGTGACGACTTCTTCTTCAATCTCTTTTTCTCGTTGACTGGATTCTGCTTCAAGTTGGTTTAAATCCTCAGATATTTTCTTGAGGTGATCTGTCAGAATATTCTCTCTCTTCTCTGTTTCCTTTCTTTGTGCTACTATTTCAGCTTCCAAACACTACTTCTCTTCCATCTGACTTGTGTATATTTCTTCAATCCTTCTGGCTTCTTCTAGTTGACCTTTTAGATTCATGATGACTTATTGAGATTCTTCAGAACTTTATTGAGATTTCTTCTTGACTAATTGTTCCTCAAAATACTTGTTTTTCTTCCTTTTTTTTTCCAACTTGTCTAAATCACTAATTAATTCTGCTTCAAGATATACTATGCCTTCTTCACAATCTTCTTCTTATGAATCTGTCTGACATGATGAGCATATTTATTCTTCTTCTGTTCTTTCATATTCTTTTTCATTCTCTAGTTTTGTTATGGATACTCCTCAAAGTAGATATTATGTAGCTTATCCCAAAGTTCTTTAGCTGATGAAAATTTTCCAACTTTCTCTCTTACCAGATCAGGTAATCCTTCCCAGATGAAATCCATTGATATTTTTTTGTTTCATTTCAATTCCTTCTTGGTTGCATTCTTCAATTTCTTTGTATCTATGTATCCTATAACAATTGATTTCCAAACATCATAACCTTGTGCCTCTAAGAATGTTTTCATCCTGATACTCCACATTTCATATCTCTAACCATTATGACCATCAAATTGTGGTACCCCAAACATATCATTCTCCATGACCTTCCTTCTAGTGGTTAAATTTTTTCCTAAAGGAACTTGCTCTGATACCAATTGTTGGAATCCTGAGAGGGGGGCTGAATCAGTATGATAACATTTACCACTTTTAACCACAATATATAAACTTCAAATTTATCAACAATATATCATCAATGTATCATCTAGTATTGCATTCAATATATCATGAGCATATAAACATAAGAAACATCACATAACATCAAATCCATAAAATTTATGTGGAAACCCAAATGGGAAAGAAAAACATAATGCTTTCTTATATATTATCAAGAATACATTCATTGGAAGAACCAACTTCCCAATTCTATAAGTGTAACTGGAAGAAGGATATGAACCCCTATTTGTAGGCTCCAACTCCCTGATTTCTCTAGCTCCAACCAGAAGGAGGCTACAACCCCTTTATTCTTAGGCTCCAACCTTAAGGAAGTTCCAATTCCCTGTGTTCTCTAGCTCCAACAAGAAGGAGGATACAACCCCCTAATTCTCAGGCTCCAACCTTAAGTAAGCTCCAACTCCCTGTGTTCTATGTAACCAACTGAAAGGAGGATACAACCCCCTTTCCTTGCCTCATCCTATCATCCTGAAATATAAGTGTATACCAAACTATAACTACCACAATCACTTCCATTGTCATTGTCAGTGCCATTGTCACATCAATATGTAACCTATCAACCTGTCATTGTATCCAACCTGTCATTTTCACTTCCACCATCACATCAAACTGTAACATGTCAACCTGTCATTGTCAACCTATCACTTCAAATCGACATTGTCACTTTCACTGTCACTGACATACCATCATCAACCTATTAGCATTGTTGATAATCAACATAAAAAAAATAGATCCTATCATATGGATACCATCACAAAACCATGTACATCAACCATGCACCAACACCTGTACCAAACCATGCATCGACTATGCACCAAAACCTGTGCCAAATTGTGCATCAACCACACACCAAAACCTGTACCAAATTGTACATCAACAATGCACCAACACCTGTACCATACTGTGCATCAACCATGCACCAAATCATGCATCAAACATGTACCATACCATCAACCATATACCAAAATGTACCATGAGATGTTTCTCAACCATATACCATATCACTCATGATATGTCTCAATCATCCCATGTACCATAAGATATAAAAAATGAAGTGCCTCAACAAAGTACTCAAGCATGTACCAAGATCAACAACATATGACTCTAACCATGCACCATATCCTCAACCATATACCTCAAACAACATTCCAATCATCCATAGACCATGTACCCTAATATGTAACAAGCAATAACTATCAATGGTGTACCTCAACCAAGTACCAATATCATCAAGAGGTGTATCTCATACATGGGCTACCATATACCAAGTGTGAACTTCAACCATGTACCAACATCATAAAGATATGTCTCTAATAATGAAACATAACAATGACATATACCAAACCAGATATCAATTTATTCAAAAGTGTAATTCTAACAAGGTATCATGTCATCACCAAGTTGTACCATACCATGTATCATCACCACCATGCATGTTCCATAAAAACATAATCATAACCCTTAAAACGTACCTTTGATCTTGTAGCTAACCTAATACTCTATAATATTGACCTATAACCTTTCCTCGGTCCTCAGTAACTCGACACTAGCATATTCCCCAAATCTATCTTAGCCTCGTGGGACTAAGAACTCTTGTCTAGCGGGGCCTCACATGACGAGCCCCAGCTGACCCACGAGGGTTCCTCGCATGACACCCTCAAACTAAACTGCAAGGGCCTGCATAATTAGGGTTACAGAAAAATCCTATCTCTTTGCAGCTCCAAAAATTTCTCTCTTCTTTCTCACTTCCTCCACTGCCTCAGACTCAACCTTTGATTCGCCAATATACCAAAATATTCTCGTAAGATAGATATTCAATTAATGTATGAGCATACTTATGAGAGACTCATAGAGGTGTATTTATAATTTTTCCAAGTAAATTCTCTCATTAATATTATGGCTTCTTGAACTTTCTTGTTTCAACCACTTTACCTTTCATTAATGACTTGTAACCAATTTAGTGGCTTCTTAACCATTCTTCGGGGATTCCAATGTCATGAGCGCATATCTCCCTAACCGTGAGGAACCATGTGGTTTACCAACTATAAATGGAAACAATAAAATGAGGGTTATCCATCTATGAGTGTGTTACCTGCATTTAAACCATCCTTCATGTCCATTTTCCTTGATCAACTTCGGGTTCCATAACCACACCTTCGGGGCTCTATGTAGACTTCATCAAATGCACCCATCACATCTGCTAACATCAACCACTCTTGTTGAAATCAATGAAAATGATCTCACCATCAATATCAATCAAAACTTTGGGGTATCTCAAATGCTCCAAGGGTTGACATCAATGTCAACCAACTTTCCAACAATTATCTTACATTGAAATGCAATGACCAAATGATTTTTCTTTCACTATTTCGTAAGTAAAGATTCCTTGGAGAAATTTATAATGCACCAAAGTTTTAGCATTCAATGAGATATATCTAGGAGGAGTTCTAATTGATGTAATTACATAGGAATACCTAAATATGGTCACCTTCATATATAATCTTGTGTCCGTATGTGTTCTAAATAACAGTTATTCTGGATGGCTTTCATTTGAAAATATTTTTTCTCAAGGGTTGAATAAGTTTGAAAAAACACATGTTTTGTCTCAAATTATTTAAAACTCTAAGGTGCATATTATAGACATGAAGTGGTATGATGTTTTTGTGTTCCTAACAGATATGTAAAAACATTGGAGGCTTTCATGTATTTTCTTCTAAGACATGATTGAATGAAAGTGTTTTGTTCCTTACAATAAATAAATGTGCAAGTGAAAGATAATTTGACATTATGGTTGTCATACTATAACTCAAATGGAATAAAGTATTCTATGAAAATTGATGTTATGGACAAGCCTGATCCTCTTTGTTTGCAAGAAGTTCTTAGTCCCATATGTAGCCTATTAGTGGAGAAAAAGGCTACATATAGCAAGAAAAGTCCACATGTAGTTCTCAATTGTTCTATGTTTCTAACCTTGTTAATAAAATGTTATTTAGTCAATTTAACCATGGATAATAATTCAACTAACCATGGATAATCATTCAACAATGTACAAAGAAAGATATTATCTTTCTTGGGAAATAAACATAGAGATAAATTTATTACATATTTGCAATTCCTATGAGTAAAAAAATCAAATAACATAGTCATCTCAATATTTCCAATATAAAGTCAATTATCGCTATCTAAACCAGTTAAGGTATGAGTTTCATTTGCTAGGCGACCGGATTTCAATACCCTTATGGTGTGTTTAGTCGGGAGGAGACACCCAAAAATCTAGCAATGTTAAGGGTTGGTGCGGCCTAGGTCGAGTGCGATCCTCGGGTGATTTTGATGGCTTAGATGCCCCTGGGTTGTGGTTTCTTAGCCAACGGTTGAAATTTTGGCCCTAAAAGTGACTAGCATTTCTAACAAACAAACAAAAAAAATATTTCCAATATAATGCACCAATTGAAATCAGGATGCTCTACCTCATCTTATGGATACATAGATGAAGCAAAGTTTGCTGCACCACTTGAACCTAAACTAAGATGTCTATTTCAACAAAAAATATTGATCACTAAGTTCAAATGCTCTTGGTTGAAACAAATAATGGTCCCGTCAAGTAATATGGCTTGGAAGTAAAATGAGATGGATATTTTTGTAAGAAAAAATATAAACAAGCTACATAATATCAGAATAAATTACCAAACCACCATAATAAATCACCATTAACATAATTATATTCCAGAGGAAAGGGAAGGATCTTCTCATTTTGAAAGAAAATGAGGAATGTATCTTAGAAGATTGAAAAACAAAATATCAACTCTTAGAAATTTGGTATATTGAAACCCTAAATTTCAAACAATCAAACTAACAAGTAGAAATCAACGTGCATGCTTAATAATTTGGTCAAAATAAGAATAATTTGAACCTGGATAACAAATTCACTTGTATGCCTTCAACCCAATGACGATTATGTCTCTCCCCAGAGAAGAGAAGAGGGGGAACCAAAGGGATGCACCCAAAGAAGAGATGAGATAGGAGTAGGTGACAAAGATGTTGGATGCAAGTGGAGAATAAGGGTGGATGTTAGATTTGTATTGAAGGAATATATGAAAACTTTTTCTTCGATATATATGATAAGGAGAAAACTCGACGACCCGTCAAACTATCTCAAATAGTGTTTTCTTCACTTTAGTTTGTTATCTTTGATGATTTGTGTTAGGACCACATATTGTACCCTTTTTGCCCATACTTTTTGCTATTATTTTACCCTTCATCACCTACATTTTGACTTATACTATCATTCCACTTGATCATTCCAAGGTACATAACGTCCCTTCTCATTACTACACGTTT
>ML788785.1:140885-218841 GCA_009831015.1 Picea engelmannii
TGATTTCTTTACTACAACACTAAGTGCTTTTGGAATTGAGCATATATAGTGCGCAACTATCTTTGAAACAAAAGACTTCCCTGGGTTGATAATTTATGTTTCACTTGGTTGTTTGAAATTAATTAAGAAATTATAGTGACCAAAAATTTGAAGTTGCAAGAATTAATGCCATAAGGAGTTATTATACCAGAACCTTCATAAATGAGCCTACGAGAGAAAATGAGAATTCAATGTCAGATAGTTGTCTTAGGTTGATGGATAGTTGGTTGTCATTAATGTCAACTATTGGAGAGTGATATTGTATATTTATTTCAACCCTTAGTGATTGATGCTAACCCCTTAGTGATTGATGTCAACCCTTGGAGAAAGTCCGGTAGTGAATTCTGGTAGCACAAAGGTTTGGGTAATGGACCCAAGGTTGTTTCGTGTATACTGGTATGAGTTTTGATATATTTGAAGGTAAGACTATTCTGTATGGATAGTACATGTCATTACATTTCTCATGGTATGTGTGTTACACATTATTTTGGTCACCTTAATGATGATTTCACAAACATGTGTTCAGACTACCAACATGACTTTTTTCCTGAGAAAAGAAACTTCTTTCCTCCTCTAGAAGACTGCTTTTTAGAAAGGGTCCGCAGGATGCATATATTACACAGTGCAAAAATCTATGATTTCTGCAGGCTGCTTTATAGCTGGCCTACGGGATTTCCACAGGCTGTTATATAGAAAGGGTGTGGCGACATTCCAAAGCTAAAAGAGGAAAGAGGTTTCATGAAGTTTCTAGAAGGGGAATCTTCTAGAATGTGAGGGGGCGTCCATATGGTTGTGATCCTACTGGTATCTCTGATTTGGTGGGATCATTCTCATCCCTTTAAACCACTTAACCTTCTCCTATATAATCATGGGCTTCTCATGGAAATGGTTAAGCAAGATTAAGCAGAAAATTGATGAAAGAATAGGTTGAAGACTGTGTGAAGAATCCTATTCCTAGTGATGCTTGAGGCCTCCATTTGTGGATTATCTTCATGCGAATTTTGTAGCAAGTGTATGTGTGTGTTGGAACGAAGGACCACTAGAAGGGAACTTGCAACATCAAGGCAATTCGGTTGTATCTTCTACTTTTTCATTAATATAACACGGTGGAACGTCTCTTTCCCATAAAATGATTAGTATTTTATTACATGATTCCTTGATCACATGTTTAGGTTGTCATTGAATTCTACTATTTCTTCTTTCACATTGGTTGGTTTGTGTTATCATAGATTTGATTCCACAAGAGAACTGGAGTGAAGCAGGGACAACAAACATATAAAGAAGTGATTCATAAGGTATGTTATCTAGTCCTCTTTTGGTAGTAAACTCAATGATCAAAACTTAGGGAAAGCGTCTTGTTCTATCTCATTTTTTTCTAGATCCAGGTGGATCTAGGGGGATTATTTCATGTCCACATCTATCGATTTACCCAATCACAAAATTGGCGACTTCACTGGGGATTGAACCCAGAATCTTTGGTTTTGCAGACCAGGAATACGGTGGCTAGATAAGCCCCCATAGGCACACCACTTTCACCCAGACTTACCCCATTACTTCCCCCCGTATATCATGCGTTAAATGATTCTATTCCTATCCCTACTTAGGTTCCATCCGGAGCTTCTGGAGTTTTTCCTCCTCTTGGACACAATCCTGTTGCCAGTTTCACTCTGACACTTCCCCACATCCCCTCCGGAGGGTCTCATCCACCTTTCACCGATGGAGCCGGCCCTAGTGGTATCACTCAGTCTTTCACACCTAATTATCATATTCCTGTTGGTGGACAATTTAACCCTAGGGGCCAACCCCCACTTGGAAGACAAACCCATATTGGGACACAACCCCCCGTTGGAGGTCAAACCCCAATTAGGACATAACCTCTGGTTGGAGGAAAACCTCCACCTACCCCACCTTATGGATAGAACATACCGAAAACTTTGGCCTAGTATTTGAATTTTCTTACCCAGGGTAATACTCAATCGACTGGGGGAAAATAGCCTCAAGTCATCTCTTTCATCCCCCCCTAGTATGGGCCAACCATACCCCAGGACTTCCAATCCCATTTGGAGTTTGAATGTTCAATATAGTGTCCCTTTCCAAGGGAACATCCCTAATCAGTACAACCCCATGGGCTACCTGCCTCCACACCCACAACCGAATCTGCCAGGATCTTCACATCATATGCAAACTTCTTACGGTCCTACTAGTATACCGATGGGACTTCCTCCCCAAAGTCACCAGTACCCTCACGTGAATAGAAATTTACCCTTCTTAGCCACTTTGGATCTACCTGACTTGTCTAGAATTTTGAATGACCCTATCCATCACTCTCCTCATTTGCCTGTAATACCAGCCAAATTACCATCAGACATTCCTAAGTTCGATGGTAAATAGGGAGAGGATCTGAACAATCATGTCATGACTTTCCACCTTTTGTGTTAATCCAACTCTTTGATGGATGACTCCATTCGGTTATGTCTTTTTCAACGAACTCTCATGGGTTCAACCATGAAGTGGTATATAGAATTACCACGAGGGTTCTTCGTCAACTTTAATACCCTAGCTATGGCTTTCCTCACTCACTACCCATTGCCTATCCATTATGAAATAGGAACCAATATTTTGAGTTCTTTCAAGAAAAATAAATCCACTCATATCTCTGATGACATTCATGAGTGGAGACGAAGATGACATTTAATCAAACTTGATCTTCCCGATCAGTTATTGGCAGAATGGTTCACGAAATCCTTCATGAATGATATATCTAAAGACATTTCCATGGGTGTCACAGAAGGATAGGCGATCAGCCGTGCCCAGTACCTCGATCTCGTTTATTCAAAAACAGGTACTCTTTACGATCTGCTCACTGATGCACCTTGTCCTTATACCACGACCACCTCAACAACCCCAATAGCTTCTCATGTTGTTGATGTTGTGATAGGTACTTTCCATGCTCAACCTCAATTTGCGTAGGCCTCCCACACCAATCCCAAATCCCATGCTTCTAATGTTCAAACTGCTCCAACGCCCACTCCTCCCACTGGTAAAACTTCAGAAGTGAACATTGTTCAATCGACCCCTACTGGTAAGAATAAATCTAAAAATGGGAAGGGTAGGAATAAGGAGGATAAAAATAACAACCCGCAATTCGACAAGACCAAGTCACAACCTGTTGATGATAAGGACAAACACAAACCTCGCTATCCTTTCCTTATCTGTGGTGATGATCACTACATGAAGGACTGTCTGAGATGTGTCAAGGTCATGAAGTTCCTTCAAGGGACCCCAAAACCTCCTACACCTGTTGTCTTGTCTCAACGCTTCCCTTCTCAACAACAGGATCAATTGATCATCCATGATAAACCTTCTTCCTCCACTACCTCCTATGTACTTATGTGTAATGGTGATTCAAAGAAGAATGACATCACACTTACCACTCATGCCAAAGATTACTCTTCCTCCAATGAGAAAGTTGACGATATACCACCTTCGTTAGTTCAACAATCTCCCTTGGCTCCACCTTCCAACGGTCCTCTTCATCTTGAATGACCGAACCCTGATACAATCCTTCTCCCTCCTCCCAAGGGCATGGTTTGAAAGTCTTCTTTCAATCCTCATGCGCATGCTACCCATAACTACAATATTGTAGAGGATCTAGTGCAAGCACCATCTTTGATGTCAGTCCTCGAAGTCCTTTAGAGTTGTCCTACATAATGAAAGGCAATGTTAAAAGCTATCGGTGGAATCGACCCTACGGATACAAATTTAATATTATTTGACTTAGAAGATCACATTCCAAGGTTACTCCCTCATCTCACATTTCAAATACAAGTTGTTTTCACCGACAACAACATTTGTAGAACAGTTATTGACAAGGGTTCATCGACATGTGTCATGTCTATTTCCTTCTGGAAAGACATTGGCTCTCCTTCCTTAACTTAATCACACAACGCGCTCAAAGCCTTTAATGGATCTGGCTTTAAACCTTATGGTGTGCTCCCTTCATTTCCTATTACATTAGAAGGTAAAATGGTCAACATTGAAGTTGAGGTCTTTGACACACCTCTCGATTACAACCTTTTACTTGGCCGTAGCTAGATCGATTCCATGCGTACAGTCGTGTCTACTCTTTTCCATATCGTGCGTTTTCCACATCAAGTAAAAGTAGTTATAGTAGACCAACTAGCCTTCTTTAACTCTGATACATGTACTAGTATGTAACTTTCATTGCAAAGACACCCCCTGGGTATGAGCATGTCAGTGTGGGTCTACTAAAAGATTCAACTATGATGGGTACCTTTTCGATCCCACCACTCGACTTTCCACCTACTTTGGTTGCCTCA
Source organism: Picea engelmannii (assembly GCA_009831015.1). NCBI lineage: Eukaryota > Viridiplantae > Streptophyta > Pinopsida > Pinales > Pinaceae > Picea > Picea engelmannii. The sequence goes on from ML788785.1 coordinate 145,265, forward strand.
ATTAATATGATTTCCACCTCCATCCACGAAACTCCCGCGTCTTCTGACCCGTGGATAGTACCCGAACCCGACGATTATCTTCACTACGATGACTAGATGCCTTTAAGTCCGGTTGAATCCGCTTACCAAGCCATTCAATTGGCTAACCCTTCTACTCCCTCTCTTGGTGATTCATCTCTTAACCCATTCCACATTATTTTTCCCACGGAAAAGATGATTATGTCGGTTATGTCGATGGAATACACCCCTTGGGATGATGGGAATCATCATTCCATTCTCTTTCTCGAACAACATACCATCGAGAACTACCAACGGATCTCGACTCCATCAACCGTTGTCGTTATTTCTTCGGTTCCTGAATCGACACACGATGTGTTATATGAAGGGAACTTAAGTAACATTTCACCCACCATCCCCCTCAACATATCTATTAAACCTGGAGTTGTCGAAAATGTCCACATCGGAGCTTCATGTTCCACTGATGGGGTTGTCACATATAAGTCACTTTTTCAAGAATTTCGTGACATCTTCACGTGGCACTATGATGAGATGCCAGGTATTGACCCTAATATTGTTGTACATGAAATTAAGACCTACTCGGGTGCTAAACCCATCCGGCAGAGACTTCGCCTGGTCCACCCCTGTAAAGCAGCTACTATCAAGCTTGAAGTCGAAAAAATTCTTAAAGCTATCTTTATTTATCTAGTGGCTTTGACTGATTGGGTATCCAATCTAGTTCCGATTAACAAGAAACATGGTATGATCCATGTCTGTGTTGATTATAGGGATATCAACAAATCTCGTCCCAAGGACAACTTTCCTACCCCCTTCGTTGACCAAATCATTGACGATTGCGCCAGAAGTGAAATCTTCTCTTTGATGAACGGTTTATCTGGATATAGTCAAATTAATATCTTACCCGCAGATCAACAAAAAACCGCTTTCATTTGTCCTTGGGGCACCTTTGCCTACCGGAAACTACCCTTCGGTTTGAAGAACACCGGTGTGACATTTCAATGTGCGATGTCTTACGCTTTCCATGATATTAAGAATATTGTACATCCATATTTAGATGACCTACCAGTGCATTCCATGCATTGTAGTGATCATCCAGCCCACCTCCGAGCCATTTTCCTTCGTTGTCGGTTCTATCGTAGACGCTTAAACCCACATAAATGTGTCTTTTGTGTGGAGTCTGAATGACTCCTAGGATTTATTGTGTCATGTCAGGGGATCAGGGTAGATCCTTTGAAGGTTGAGGTGATCCTCAATCTCCCTCCTCCTTCCTCAGTTCGCTAGCTACAAAGTTTGCAAGGGAAGGCAAACTTTCCATATCGTTTTATCCCAAACTATGCTGCGTTAACACTCAGATTTACTCGACTACTAAAGAATGGCTCTGAGTTTGTATGGGACACCACTGCCAACAAATCCTTCGACACTTTGAAACTGATTTTAACCTGTACCCCACTACTTTTCCCGCCCGATTATAGTCAAAATTATTTCCTTTATCTCGCTGCTTCGAACTCTACCATTGCTATGGTTCTGGTCCAAGAAGACAATTTACACGACGAACATGTCATTTATTATTTGAGTTGGAGTCTCACGAATACTGAAGCCAAGTACTTACATGTTGAAAAAATGGCCTTGGTAGCTGTTCAAGATATCCAACATTTCCATCACTATATTCCATTGCGCAAGACTACTGTAATTTTCGATTGCAACCCTATGCAACAAATTCTTACACGTCAATTGCTAGGGGAAAAATAATCCAAATGGATAGTGATTCTCCAGGAGTTTGACTTAGAATTTGAACGCGCTAAGTCCAATAAATCCTTGGTGTTTGTCGAACTAATATGTGCCCTTCCCTTCGCTGAGACAAACAATGTGGCAGAGGATTCCCTACCCAATGAGTCCCTTTTTTTGATCAGTTCTGATGATGCTTGGTATGGAGATATTATCATTTATGTCCAGACTCAAAATTTCCGGCCAGACCTCTCTAGTACAGACCTTTGTCGCATCCACTATCAAGCCCATCAATACATAATTCTCAGTGACACTCTTTATCGCCGTGGTGTTGACTCTATATTCCAATGTTGTCTCACCTTTGATGAGGTCAACAAATCTTTGAATGAATGCCACTCCGAAGCATGTGGAATTCATATGTCTAGGTATGCCACTGCCCACAAGATCTTGCGAGCATGGTACTTCTGGCCTTCTTTATTTAAAGATTGTATAACGGCCGTCCATAAATGCCATGCTTTCCAAACATGCAATCATAAGATAAGATCTCATCCTGCTCCCTTACACCCTGTAGTTTCCATTAGACCTTTCGCTAAATGGGGTATCAATTTCATGACCTGTAACCCTCACTCGGCCGGGGGGCATGGATACATTATCGTAGCCATGGATTATTTCACGAAATGGGCCTAGGCGATGCCTACATTCGACAATACGGGAAAAACTATATCCCTATTCATATTCAGTCACATCATCACACAATTTGGAATCCCACAGTCTATCGTCACTATTCACGGTAGCCACTTTCGAAACTTCATGATGTCTGAACTTATAGAAAAGTTGGGTCTTTGACATGAAAACTCAACCCCCTACTATCCGCAGGCCAATGGCCAAGTTGAAGTGATCAACAAGGTTCTTATCACCATGCTTCGACAGATTATAGGAATTCACAAAATGAGTTTGCACACGATGTTATTTTTAGCATTATGGGCCTATTAGACATCCATGAAGTTTTCCACGGGGTTTACACCCTTCCAATTAGTGTATGGTATAGAAGTTATCCTACCGATTGAATGTGAGATTCCATCATTAAAACTAGCCGTTGAACTTCTCCCAAACACCTCTGCTGAAGAAGAACGTTTGTTGTATATTATGCAATTAGATGAAGCCCATTGTGATGCCACCATGGTTATTGAAACCCAAAAGAAACGCATAAAATCCCAATATGACAAGCATGTCAAGCCACACGCTTTCTCTGAGGGTGATCTAGTTCTCCTCTATGAACAAGATCGTGATTTGCTAGGAGCCGAAAAATTCGAGGCTATGTGGCGAGGCCCTTATATCGTCAAACGAGTGTTGGAGAAGGGATCCTATGAGTTGGTAGTTTATGATGGCATTCCTTTGAGTGAACCCAAAAATGGGCTTTACTTGAAGAAGTACTATGCTTAGACTATCTTTGCATGAGTGCTTGTATTTTATTGTATCATACTGCTGTGTGCTACTTTTGTGTTCTTTTTTTGTTATTTGGTTTCTACCCTCAACTGATTACCTTGCGTTGTGCTTGGTTTCCATATGTTAGAGTCTTCGTTACCTTACTTTTCCTTTGCCGATGGCACTAGTCGTAGCACTCAGAACCTAGCTTCTGTTGCGTGGGCAATCTATGCACCCATGAACAAACTTATCAGTCTACACGATGTTTGACTCAATCGTGCAACCAATAATATTGCAGAGTATAGTGCAGTCATCGAATTGTTGATTGATGCTATCTTACTTGGGATTCGTCGCCTGGTTATATGACTTGATTCGCAGCTAGTAGTGCTATAGTTAAGTAATGTCTATATATCCGAAGTCCTAATTTTTTACAGTTATATTTATGAATTCACCTCTTGGAACGTTATTTTGATTACATTGAGTATCAACACATTCCTAGATGTCTAAATACATTAACTGATGCATTAGCTAATTATGTGTTAGATAGACATATAAGACATTTATAAATCCAATAACGCATCACATGTATTATACAAAGAAAAATAAGTTGGTAGAAGCCTCATGTATATATATATAACGATAAAAGTTTTTTACAAAAAGATTGTTTTTCATCCGAAGACCAAAATATCAAAATATGAAGCTCATAGCTTATACAAAATGGCATCATGGATGTTTCTCATGGTAAAACGCTACTGCTCGTGCTACCCTATGGAGCAATCGTCTCATTGGACCAGCCACGCCTACGGTATGGCATTGGAAACGCCTCGGGACCTCGTCGTTCGACATATCTGGGATGCTTGTAGTCAAACCCTCCATATTATGCTCGATTGCTTCATAATCTTCCACATCCCATCCTAATACTACTGCTGCTTCCCCTTGCCTATGGATACGGGATGTACCTAGGTGTCGGAATGTCCCTACATCTACATGGTCAAATTATTTTGATTAGTCATTGGGTTGAAAACATAAAAAAGAAAAAATGTGTTTAATATTTTGAAAAATTTACAAAAACACCATAAAAGAAAAAAACAATTTGTTACCTAGGTCCCCCCACTGAGAACCCTCTGGTAGCACCAAGTCAGGGTCATTGCGAAAATCCATCCCATCATACACATAGTCATCGATCATCAAGATCCAGGGCTCCATCCAATAAAAAAATGTATCGTTATAATTAATCATGGGAACTGCTACATGTCGGGACATGAGATCACACCACCGTTTCATCCATGGATCTCATGGTGCTGGTATATTCCACTCTACCTGTAGGCATAAGTGAGGGACTCTTTTTAGGAAGAAAGATACCAAAATGGATCCATACCCAAATTTCTTTAGTTCCCCAATCTTGCTCTTGGTCAACTGTCTCTTCATGCTGCTAAGAAGACCATCACACTAGTTGAACACATGAGGTTTAGTGAATTCAATGGCATACTGAAAGTATCTCTGCAGAGCCATGTGCAGAGAAGCACTCCCTGCCATCTGTGCAATGGTGAAAATTATGGTTCTGAGAGTTAGATCATGAACCCCTCTAATAACCACTTTACCCTTGCGTTGCTCAGCTTCGGGTTCACAATAGCATTTGATGTATTCACTCATTGGAAAACCACCACCTTGACCTCCTGTTAAGGTCACTTGCACCCCACGACGGGATAGTCCCGTCAAGAAGTAAATATATTTGATGTCCAAGGAAATCACATGGACACCCACATGAAATACTTGTTGGTCCATGTCCCACATATAGACCAAATATTCCAACATTCTCAGTTGGGCTCTCATGCCCTGGATCTTGAAGAACTTTAACAAACCACACTGTCGTAGGGAATTTATGGTGCCCAAATCATTCAAATCCATTGAATCATCATCTTCATGCTCTCTTTCTCTACACTCCAACATTTTTGCAATCTAAATACCTGCATGGAGATGAAGGAAAGAAGTTAGCACCTTCAATCATCAGTTTTGGAATTCTTTTTGGTCCAATGCATCATTTTCTTTTTGGGTTTTCAGCCACCGCAACGGGGTTTTAATTATAGAGCGGGGTTTCCCCAGGTGAACCATTGGGCACCTGGGGGTTTTCCCGATATAGGGCACCTGCGGCGGCCCCAGCACATGCCTATGACCCAAAAATTCGCCCAAAAAATCATCTTTTAACCGATTGAAATGAATTTTAAAGCATTGAAAAGGAAGAATATGAGGTACTCACCATTTTCATGCAAACCATTCGCCGAATGATTTCCTGTGATCCCTGCAATCGACCGCTAAAATATGAAGTGAAAAAAGACTCTTAGGCGAGTTTTTGACCAAATACAAATGAAATGGTGAAAATGGGTTCTTACCCCTATTTATCTGATTTTTTAATTTTTATAAAAATATTTTATATCATTTAAGTATATTTTCTCAAAAAACCTACCAGCCTAATGGTCTCATGAGTGTTTTGTTTCTCGCAAATGGGTAGATTAGGGTTCTGAACAATGAAGTATGGACTCTTTTTGTGATTTATTTTTCTTTTTTGTCACATGTTCGATTACTTTTTAGGGTTTTTTTATCTTTGGACTCGTTAAACAAACATCGAAAGGCCCACATGGGACCGAACCACTCCTTCTTAGGTTTCATTAAACATACTCCGAGGGACTCGTCTGAAGGATGAGCTTACATCAACAAGCATTTTTTTTTTTTTTTTTTTAAATGGGGGAATCGGCAACTCGCGGTTCTCGTACTCGCGTGACATGGGGTCGATCCCCGTCGGCTACCACTATAACCCCAGGTGCAACCACCCAGCCCGCAAGAATGGCGCACGAGTAAATCCGGGTGAGAATCGAACATGAGACTTCATTTTACAAATTTCCTTCCATTTACATGGCACTTGCCAATCCGTCTACACCCGTGCGGGCCATCAACAAGCATATGTTATCCTCCTCAAGCTTGCGTAAAAATAAAGAGGTACTCACCATAAATGGTGGGGAGAAATTTGGGAAAGAGATGTGTCTCTGTATTTGTGTTAGAGGCAGTAAACGTCCCTCTTGAACATGACACCCCCTTCATCATTTGAATCTAGGTTGGGAAATCCATTTGTCTCTCATCTGACTTTTTGTAAGTTCATATCTTGGGGCGTCTTTGAGTCAATTCTTCCAAGACTAGTGTCGTTCCATTCATATGTTCAAAAGAAGTTCAACCAAGTCCCCCATTGAGTCAGCCATATGCAGTTGTCAATTCCTACCATGTCGGCCTTCCTTGTGTCAGTTTCATATCATGTTCATACTTTGCCCTACCCTAAATCTGTTACTTGTTTTGTGTCATTTGATGGTGGATACATCAAGGCCCTCTTGTGGCGAGTCTTTTCCTGTCGACTTCAGCTCATTATCCAAGAACAAGACTCAGAAATTATTTAGTGCCTTAGAGCCTGCATGCCTCAATGGAAGGTTTCTTCACTTTCGATAGTGGATTTACATCATTGATCCCTAATCGAGAGATTCCATTGAGTGTTTGACTCCATCTCATCTATTCACATTTGTTGGATTGTACTATTATACCTTGGGAGTCATTGATATCAATGGTGATTTCCCTCACACTTTTTAATGGTTTTCATTAACAACCGGTAATCAAGTGGTTTCTAACCATGTTCGACTTAAACACCTGTAATCACATGGCTAGATTCATACTCAAGGACAATAGGATTGAAGACCCTGGACCTCATCATTTTTTATCCAGGTTGCGATGGAGTATTTTTGATTTGAATTGACACATAGATCCACTTTGTATGTCTCATGGCTATGTCTGCATCTAAGTTATCCAATACATATATCCACAGTGTATTCCTGGTGTCTATGTAGAATCTTGATGACATGGATCCACAATGTATAATTGGTGGCCATGGCTTATGTTGGGTTAAAAAAAAGGTATAAATATCTCCCTTTTGTTCACAATTTATGATATCATTCTAATTGGCTTTTCAAATAATTAGGGATAAATAAGAAAGAACATGATTAATATGTCTCTTAGAATTGTTATTGAAGTTTTATTTAATAGATTCTAAATTATGATTGGAATGGTTTGATTTTGCTACAGAATTGGATAAAATAGCTATCAAAGATAACCAACGAGATTTGGGTATGCACGAGCTGTTGGGAGTTGAAGACTTTTTTTAGGCACAAACCAGTTTTTGAGATAATGAATTCTCTATGATGTAACTTTCTAATAGTAAAGCAATCCTGAGGATCTTTCGATCCTCAGGATAGCTTGATTTTCCCAGACTATTGTAATATATAAGAGGGTAATAGGTTAAAAAAGGATATAGAAAAAAAAATGCATTTAAGTATTCAGACTCAGAATTGCTCTGCGCAAGCAGTTTTTGTAAATGTTTTGCTAGCCATGAATTCAATGAAAGTTTTGAGTGTTTTTATCATTCATGTGTTCTAAGTTTCTCATAGCAGTACTTTTGAAGACCGAGGGCCCAGTATGAAGGAGCTACTACCTCATTCTGTAATTGTATCAGTTTGAAGTTTGATTTCTACTTTATGATTCCGATCTCTTTTACAATAGCCAAGGATAAATGCATAAGTGTGTTAATGATTTTATGATTGTTTGTCAATTATTAATGATTGCTGTTAAGATTTCCATTTCTGAAGTTATTTCTTGACAGTTCCTCACATTTTCATCTGCGATGTTCCTTTTCCTTAGATTTACGCTTGTTGTTCCTTTCAGTTAAAGTCACAATAGTTGTTCCTTTCGGATAAAGTTACAATAGTTGTTCCTTTCGGTTAAAGTTACATTAGTTGTTCCTTTCAATTAGAATACAGTTGTCGTTTCTTTTCACAGATAGAATAATTCACTATTTATTTTCCAGTAATTAGAATTCATAATTGGTAGATTAATTCTGCAAGTTCTTTCTTAGGTTCAATTACTACTTTATAGTTAAATGAATTCAAATAGATTAATTAGTTCCTTTTCATTTCACACCATTTTAGTAATTTGATTTCAATCCCATTAGTTTTCAGAATCTTTGGTGAACATTTGAGGAACTTAATTGTTGATAAATTCAGGTTTACTTTAGCTACACGATTTTAGGCTACCTGCATAAACTTTGCCGATATTCTTGAGATAAAAGACGAATCTCCGGGTTGATAAATTAATGTTAAACTAAGGTTGTTTTTAAGACATCTTTAGAGCCCAACATTTTGGCACCGTTGTCGGGGAGAATGTCAAAGGTAGCATAGGTTGTGTCTCTGGAGGACCAAGTATTGAAGACGGAAGGTAAGAACCTATGTAGGTAATAAGTAAAATGATTATGCCAATGCTTACCTCTAGTTGATACTTTAAAGGTTCCATAGGTGTTTCTTTTGTTGAAATCTCTTTTGTTGTTGTGTGAAGTGTGTATGACTAGAAAGAAGGATCTTGAAAAACCAAAACCCCCACCAAAAATTACCAAAACCCAGGGTTCGGTGATCCCTGGAAGAAGCACTTTCATAGACGAAATCATAAAAAAGGGTGAATCTCAAGCATTAGTTGGACCCAAGAAAGGACCCACCCAAACCCCTCAGGCAGTAGTTTCACCAACTACGGCCCACGCTGAGATTCATAGAAAAACTATAGGGACTGAGCAAAGCTTTCAAAGCACAGATCTCCCACCACTCAAACCTTTAGAAGAGGGGAGATTTAATAATCTGGAGGAAGGAGTAGGAGAAACTAGCGGGGTTGCCAAGGCATACTCACCACCAACACCACCTGATCCTGAGTCTCCTGCGAAAGAAGAAGGCTTATCCAAAATCCAAGATAAAGGGAGTGTAGTCAAACTCCTTGGAAGACCAAATAATCAACAATTTCAAATAGAATACCCGGATCAAGAACCTCCTGAAAATTTTTGGCACATTTTCGATCAAATGGCACAACCAAATCAACAACGACCCCAGACCTCCACGCCAGAATATCCAATAGTTGACCCAATTACCAATGCCCCCATGAAAGAAATCCCCTTACAACACCTGCAACCTTCCATGGATTGATTTCAGAAGATCCCGACGCATTTCTATTTGAATTTGATGTCCTATGTAGAGGGTATGATTACACCTCTTAACCCCAAAAATTAAAACTATTCCCCTCTACCTTGAATGGAGCAGCCTTACGCTGGTTTATGGGATTAGGAGGTGGAACCATCGATTCTTGGGATCAGATGAAACAAACCTTCTTGTTAAAATATCAAGACTATTATAGAACTAGAGACCTAAAAGATGAAATCTTTCAAATGACTGCAAAAGAAAATGAATCATTAGAAGAATACATCGAAAGATTTCAGTATAACTTGCAAAGATCACCCTATGATACATTACCAGGTGAAGTACTCAAAGAAACTCCGATTAAAGGTATGAAAGATGAATGGGTAGAAACATTGAATCTAATGGGGAAAGGTGACATTTATCAGGAAACTTATGAAGACATTGTTCCATTGTGTATCAGGTGCTCACAAAGAAGTACACAGACCAAATCAGGAATGCGGACATCCCTCACAAGAAATAACAATATCTCCAACGGGGGTGTCACGTGAGATGAAGTCGGTAATCTCCTAGAAAAATTTAAAACAAATATTTTGAGCACTCTGACTACACAATTGGATGTATTGTAGGCCAAACAAAAAAAGTTAGAGGCAGAACAGACCTTGGCTATATTTTGCCATAGGTGCAGAAAGAAACTTGGTCCAAGAGAATGCCCCTTGGATATAGTTCGGGTCTGTGTTATTTGCGCTAAGGATCACGACACAGAAGACTACCCATCACTCCCCAGATTGAAAGCTGTATTCAAAGAGGCAAAAGAAGAAACATAACCATTATATCTGATGGCTCAGCGCCGTCAGTGGCAATCCCAGCCTCAAAATACATTTCAGGACCATTCCTCTTTCTTTCCTGGACAATACAATCAACAACAAAATCCTAGACAATATAATCAATAGCAGAATGTTGGCAGCACATGGCAGGGCCAACCATTTACTAATCAGAACGGGTAGCCCCAACAGTACCCACCTGCAATCCCCACTTGGAAAAACTAGCCTGCCACAAACCCCAACTGGCAAAATCAACCAACTACAAGTTCCAGTTGGCCAAATTCGCAATACCCCACCTCATCCTGGAAAAATTTGAATAATACCTACCCTCCACAATGGCCTAACTCGACTACCCAAAATCCAAATTGGAACCAGAACTGGTAGCACCCCATGGAGATGAATAACCAACCTATGGGGATGACCTCTCAACCCCAACATCCATTACAAACTCCACTCCCATTGCCGCAATCACAATTGCGCCCTCAATTATCTGCCCAACCCCACCCGAATCCCAATAATAGACCAGCTCAGCTCATCCAGATTATGGAAAGTGGAGAAGGGGAAATCAATCCAGTAGGGTGCAATGAACTTCGGTTAAGATCGGGGTGCATAATCTCTCCCGAACAAAATGAAGTTCCCCAAGAACAGGGGAATGAAAAACAACCAGCAATAACACCCTCGACTGTGGTAGTAATAGAAGAAATCAGGAAAGGGAGGGACACAGTCGAATCACAAGACTCTGATAAGGATGCAATTCCCTCCCCTCCATTCCCCGAAAGACTAATGATAGCGAAACCCACCATATATCCTGACTTCGACATTGTAGGGGAACTTAGGAATTTATACATCAAATTACACTCCTGCAAGCCCTACAAGACATACCGATCTACACAAAGACAATCAAGGAGCTATGTGGGAGGAAGCTCGTCAGAAAAATAAAAAATTCATCATCAACAGTTCATGTAGTGGGAGCCTTATCCGATCTAATTTTGGGAAGAGAAACACTAGTTAAATATGCAGATCCAGGAAACCCCATAGTAACAGTATAGATTCAGGGTTGTTCCTTTCCAAATACCCTAGTCAATTTGGGGGTGACCATCAACATTCTAACTATGGAAACCTGCAATGCCCTGGGATTTCACTCTTTCAACCCAATCCCAATTATGTTGCAATTGGTCGTTCGATCAGTGGTCAAACCACTCGACACACTACATGATATAGCCAATTCAGTTGATTCCTAGGAATATCCTGCAAATTTTCTCATCATCAACCCAAAAAGTGGACTCGAAGGGCATCCACTGATATTGGGTAGACCATGGCTCATGACAGTTGATGCATACATAGGATGTCGATCGGGTACAATGACAATTGCGAGAGGAGGTGTTACAAGGAATCTCATCTTATACCCTCCAGCCAAACCCAGTCCAATGATCGTATATCTGCAATTGCCACCTCCATGATATCCAGAGAAGGATCTATGTCCCCCACTCATGATGGAAGAAGCCCTCAAGCTCAAGAACCAGCTAGAGGATGATGTAATCAGTAGGTTTATTAACAGCCCAGCCGCTGTAAGTAACCCAACATGCCAGATGCTCCAAGCTATTCTAGACTATGAATCATAGGGAGACCCCCTGGAAGATTTAATGGAACAACAAATTCTGACTACCGTTGTCCACAAAAACAAACCCGTCGAGATTGCACCAAGGAAGTCTCTGAACATTAATTCCAACCTAGAAGAGAAACAACAAAGATAATCCAAACCCTCTCTAAATACCAGCAAGCTTTTGCCTGGGAGCACTCTGACAGGAAAGGTATTGACCCACAACTCTGCACACACCACATTTATAGTGAGAAAGACTCCCGACCCATCCGACAACTGCAAAGGAGACTGAACCCCCACCTCAAAGATATTGTTAAAGAAGAGCTACAAAAGCTATTGGACGCAGATTTTTTATACCCTATCTCAGATAGTTGATGGGTTTCCCCATTAGTCATCGTCCCAAAGAAAAATGGGAAGTGGTGAATCTGCGTTGATTACAGGGAACTAAACAAAGCTACTCAAAAAGATCATTTTCCATTACCTTTCATCGATCAGGTCCTAGATACCTTGGCAGGGAAGAAATTCTTCTCTTTCCTAGATGGTTTCAGCGGCTACAATCAGATCTAGATTACCCCAGAAGATCAGGATAAAACAACATTCACATGTCCTTGGGGTACCTTTGCATACAAAGTATTTCCCTTCGGACTTTGTAACACTCCAGCTACATTCCAAAGGGCCATTCTGAGCATATTCAGTGACCTGATTAGCGAAGGGCTTGAAGTCTACATGGATGATTTTACTCTGTATGGCGACGATTTTGATCAAGCCTTGACTAATCTGGAGAAGGTATTAGAATGGTGTATCACTACCAGGTTATGATTAAGCCACGAAAAATGTCACATGATGATGACAGAAGGTGTGGTATTAGGGCATTACATTTCTACAGATGCAATTAGAGTAGATCCAACAAAAATTGAGGTAATTCTGAATCTACCTACTCCACACACACAAACTGAGGTACGTAGTTTTCTTGGTTCTTCAGGATACTATCACAGATTTATGCCAAATTTTTCAAAAACCACTGCGCCTTTACATGTTTTGACAAAAAATGTAGAATTCCACTGGTCTGATAAATGCGATGTGGCTGTTGCAGGACTCAAGAAATTGATCTCAACAGTGCCAGTGTTGAGAGGACCTAATTGGAAAATACCATTTCAAATCTCCACTGATGCCTCAGACATTTTCATTGGTGTTGTTCTAGGACAGGAAGAAGAAAAGAAACCCTACACAATTTATTTTATTAGCAAGAATCTGACTCCAGTTGAACTTAATTATACAGTAACAGAGAAAGAGTTTTTAGCTGTTATACATGCCATCAATAAATTTCGTCATTATATAACAGGCTATCCAGTTACTCTCTATACTGATCATTCTACCATTAGATATCTAGCTAATAAACCAATTACTAATGGATGGGTAACTCGATGGTTATTTTTATTGTAGGAATTTGATATCACCATCAAGGATCAACCCGGGAGAGAAAATCTTGTCACAGACTTCCTGTCTCAAATCCCAAAAATAGACGACTCATTAACAACTGAAGATCAATTTCCAGATGAGCATCTATTTGCTATTAACACAAAACCACCTTGGTATGCAGATGTAGCAAATTATTTGGCAGTAGGGAGATTACCGACACATTTATCATCAAAGGCAAGAAGACTAATCGTCCAGCGTAGCGCACGGTTCACTTGGATCAATGGATATCTTTTCTACATAGGAGATGACCTCCAGATCCAGTGATGCGTACGAGAGGATGAAATCTATGACATACTGAAAGCAGGACATGACGAACCCTATGGTGGGCATTTTGTAGACCGCAAGACTGGACACAAAATCCTACAGATGGGCTATTATTGGACCTCAATATTTAAAGATGCTAAGAAATATGTTCAAACATGCGACGGCTGCCAGCGGATGGGGAAACCAAGTCAGGCTAATGAAATTCCCTTGAGAGCACAAGTAGTCGTAGAACCATTTGAAAGATGGGTGTTGGACTTCGTCAGTCCCTTTAATCCAAAGTCAAACCAAGAGGCCTATATTCTTGTTGCAACGGACTACATGACCAAATGGGTAGAGGTGGATGCTTTACCAAGGGAAACAAAAGAAGTAGTCATCAAATTCCTTTTCAAATTGTTTGTACGGTACAGACTACCCAGAGAAGTAATCAGTGATGGAGGGTCACAATTTACAGGCCATAAAATCACCTCCACCCTCAATAACTATCACATTAAGCACAAATTTACTTCTCCATACCACCCACAGGCAAATAGGCAAGTAGAAAGCACCAATAATGTTCTAGAGGTGATCCTGATGAAGATTGTCTCAACAAACTAACAGAATTGGGCTACTGAGCTCCTCAATGCCTTATGGGCTTATCGTACAACCTGGCATAACACCACTGGCTACTCTCCTTACCACCTAGTCTATGGTAAAGAACCCATATTCCCAATCGAATTCAAGATCAAGACCCTAAGGATGGCCTAGGAAATCATACTAAATCTTACAGAAGCACATAAACAACACCTTCAACAACTCAACGAACTGGATGAATCATGTTTGTCTTCTATGGAGTGCACAACTGTTATTCGGTAGCAGAGAGCAATCTGGGATGACAAGAATATCAAGAAAAAATCATTCAAGAAAGGTGACTGGGTGCTTCTCTATGATTCCAGATTTCAAGACTTCCCTGGGAAACTACAGACACGATGGCTAGGGCCGTATGAAATTAGCAGATTCCATGATAATGGCACGGTTACTTTGAGCACCATCAATGGATCTGGATCACCCTTTCTAGTCAATGGACACCGGATGTGACTTTACCACCAGCCACCTTCAAAAGATTTTTTTTATCAAGAAGTAAGTAAAGACCCTACGGTGCAGATTTTGGCTCCTTGGGAAGGTAAACCAGCCACCCCAACTTCATAAATGATGTATTATGTTTATATTGTACATACTGTACATAGTTTTCCAACTGAGTGGTTAGTTTTTTTTTTTTTCCTAAAAAGTCATCTAGGAAACAAGAATCAGGACAGATAACTACAATTAGCACCTTCTTCTGTTCCATACTCCTATTTTGTTTTATCACACGGACTCTATCTTTTACATGTTCATGACGATGCTATTCCTTTCTCACGCGCCTGTTGTTTCCTTTTGAACAGAACAACAACTGTTGTTCCTTTTTTGCGCGTCTGTTGTTCCTTTGTGATTGAAACAACTGTTGTTCCTTTTTCGTGTGTCTGTTGTTTCTTTATGATTGAAACAACTGCTGTTCCTTTTCGCCCGATTGTCATTCCATTCTTTACTATTCAAATGCTAGCCATTCCTCCGTAAGTGCGGATTTCATCAAATAATTTTCACCAACACTGTTTCTAATCATCATTACAACGATCTGTCAATATTTTGTGGATGATCCCACACACCTTATCAAATTTTTTTTTTGAGGACTAATCTCTCCGAAATATCTTAAACCTTGTTCATAATCGATTACCACCATAGGTTGTTTCTTTCCCTTATATATACAAATATACCTAAATGATATTGTGCCTCTATATTATAAGGAGACTTCAACACACTTTTACTTGGCATCTCTATACTTCCTTATACCACCCCTTACTCTTAAAGAGTAGATGAGCCTTCCTTATATATATATATATATATATAATTTTCCCATAAAGAACAGGGGGTCTCATCACAAGCCAACCTACCATGATCATAGGATACTAATGTAAGTGACATTCCTATTGTGGCTACCACACAAGGGCAATGTCCTTTGACATTTTCTTTTGTCAAAGGACAAGAGGTCTCATCACGAGATGGCTTGTTCACTTAAGTTATAATCTAGTGAGTGGAATTATCATCATATGGCCACCAAACTAGGATAATGGCCTTCTTGGGAAAAGACAATTCAAATATTTATTATATATATAGATAAAGATACACAATAAAAACCCTTTTTTAAAGAATGGGGGGTTTCATCACGAGCCAACCTACCATGATCATAGGATACTAACGTAAGTGACATTCCCACTATGGCTACCACACCAGGGCAATGACCTTTGACATTTTCTTTTGTCAAAGGAAAAGAGGTCTCATCATGAGCTGGCTTGTTCACTTAAGTTATAATCTAGTGAGTGGCATTATCATCATCCGGCTACCAAACCGGGATAATGGTATTTTTGAAAAAGATGATTTGCATGTGTATTAAGGATACAGGCTCATCTAAGGGTTAAAAGGCAACCCTGCCAGGGCTATGGGCACCTGCTGGCAGCAGTGGCTCTGCCTATGGTATGGAAGATTATCTTAAAATACCAGGTTTTTGCATGTCTCTAGTTCTCCTTTACTCAAATAATGAGGCTATCACATCAGTTATACTTAATCACCGGGAAAAGTAACAATATTATGTTATGTGGACTATTAAAAAAATGAACAAATTTAATTTATTTTTTGATTGATTTCTCCATAAATCATTTTTTTGCACATAGGTGTAATAACTTTACAAATTCCACACATCGAACAACTATCATTTAATGATTTTTGGGTGGCATGTGTTGTTTTGAAAATTATATATGATTCACCCTTACTGGCGGTGACAATGCAATCATTACCTCTTACCCGAAACTAATTGCACTCATTGCTTCCGCCTACACTGATGGTCAAGGATGAACTCTACATTAATGAGGGGGATGCTTGGCACACTTTCCGATTAGCTGTAATGATTGCAATAAATATAAAACCCACGTCTTTATACATTTGTTGTTACTGATATTTTCCATTTCTGGCATCTTCTTCTCCAAAGCTGGTCTAACCAAATTTGTAAACAGGAACGATAGCCGTTCTTTCTTTCTCACAGAAATATGGGTGGTAGAAGTGTGCATAGAGAGATGACATTACTCGAAGCTATAAAACAGGCAAGAGAAATCCTACATCGCTTAGGGTGGACTGAGCACTTCAACCGCTTATAAGGTTATGACACAAACATCATGCTCGAATTCTTTCAAAACCTGCAAGCAGAAATCTCCACGGTGCAAGGCATACAGATCCCAGTTACCCTGGAAATTGTAGCAGAAGTCACAGGCCTCCCCAACACAGGCATTCAATGGACAGGGAAATACATGAAGCTGGGGGAAGCTATGGAATCCTTCACAGAACTGGGGAAAGAATTGGATAAAAAAGGAAAGGGACTTAATCCCAACACCCTCAGTGAACCGTGGAAGGAATTGGCGGGGATAGTTCAACAGTACATCACGTGCGATGGACTGTATGATGTAATTCGACCTCGCCACCTCAAATTGATGGCAGCCTTGAAGCAACGGTTAGTACTCAATCTACCCTTTTTCGTGCATACCATACTACATGAAGTTTCTTCAAGAACACAAAAGTCTAAGGATCATGCTACCGTCATTAGCCACCATAGATTAGTAAAACTAATAGTGGATAAAGCATTGAGCCAAACTCAGTTGACTTGGGAAAAATTGATTGAAGCCAATAGACCTCCACAACTGGAGCAGGCGACCACCACCCAGAGAGAAATTTCACCACCATATACTGAAGTTGAAGCAGAACCTTCTCAAATCATTGAGGCCAATAGTCCTACACAATTGGAGCAGGTGACTACCACCCAAAGAGAAACTCCATTTCCCCAAACTGTAGTTGAAGCAGACCCTGTTCAAATTACTGAGGCCCAGACCTCACAGACACAGGCAGTAACAAAAAGAAAGAAGAGAACAATGGTTGCTCTTAGATCCCCCCCTAGGACAAGGAAGAGAAGCAAACAAATTTAGGAAACAACTGAAGCAGTTCAGGATGCAACAGAGCACCCTGAAGAACTTCAGAATGTCATGGAACAACCTTCATAGGAAAATGTTCAAGACATTGACCAAGAAGAGAAGACAACACAAAAGGATAATCAGGGAGACACCCAACCTGTACCAAAGCACCTGAAAAAACACTTTTTTAAGAGTTATGAGATAGAAATGGCTCAGGTTTTGGGGAACTTAGGAACCTAAACTAACAAAGGTAAAAATAACCTGGAAAAAGACCTAGAACCAGGCTCCTCTTCAAAACTTGCTGAAGACTTTCCTGACACTGAAATGTTCTTTCCAGATGACACATCACAGGAGGAATTTATTTTTGAAGAAAGAAACCCCCTTTAACAGATATAGCACTTGGAAAGAACAAAGGGACAACCCTCTGCTGGCCGGAATGAAGAAGACCTTGATGTCCCTCACAAACAGAAATCAGTCAAAAGCCATAAACAAATTAGGAAATTAAAGAAAGAAAATAAATTGTTGAAGAAAAAGGCTAAAAGGGTTGAAGCATTAAAACATAAGGTAGGGGAACTCAAGGAGATTATCAAAGAATTGAGAAAATAGTTAGAACTAGCAGACAAAACTCACAAAAGAAAGAAAAACAAAAGGGGCAGAGTGCAAGGAAGAAACCCTCTTCCTAAGCAAGCAGTTAGTACAAATTCTATAGGAATACAGACTGACCCCGAGGAATTAATAGTAGAGGCAACAACATCCCAAGATGAAGATATAATTCCTGTAGAAACACAAGAGATGGTTGATGCTGAGATATAGACAGATACTCTAGTTTCGGAGGAAACAACTCAACTCTTTGAGCAAGATTCCATTATTAAGAGACTGGAGGAAGAACTAAGACAGTCTCAACTAAATCTGATTCAAAACAGAGATGAACTAATGACTATAACAGAGAAATCCTAGGAACAGAGCATTGTTATGGATAGGCTAAAAGTAGAGCTTGCACAAACCCAACAAGCATTAATGCAATCTAGAGAAGAAATGACTGCACATCAAACATCCCAGTCTCCGCCATAAGATGCCATCATTGATAAACTAAAAGAAGAATTGGGACAACCCCATCAACTATTGGTTCAACGCCAAGATGCGATGGTAACTAGGATTGAATATCAAAGAGTTGTTAAAGAATTGAAGGACATGACAACAACAGAGGGTGAGACCTATGCTGCGCTCACCAAAGCCCAAGAGAGGGTCAAAAAGGTGCAGACCCAATTGGAAAAAGATTTGGAGCAAATCAAACACATATGTGAAGTATACTCTGATGCCATCAATTGCAGAGCCCCTGCCACTAATTATGTTTTATTCCTGCTGGAATGATATTTATTGTTGAGAGTGAAGGCCATCAGAGAAGGTAAACCCATTTCATTTTCTATTGTTCCAGAGTTTATTTCATGTTTCAGAGATCAGGAGGAGAAGGTACAATGCCTTCTGTGTGAACTACATTTCCATAATCTCATTTTGGAAGAAGTTAGAGGAGATAACCCTAGCCTCTTCATAGGGGATATACAATTCCAGGCATTTTTTTCCTTCACTAGGAACCAGGTTAGGTGGGGTAAGGCTCACAAAATGTTCATGAATAGGGAAACTAGTTTAGATCTTTGGATTTGAGGAGAGCCTCCAAAATCCTTCCTAGCCATCATGCGACACAAGACCTTCATGAAAAGGGTAGGGGTTGTGGACTCATAGGCTCCTATCCATCTACATGTTATCTACTTAGGTATTGCATATTTTGGGGAATTCAAGGAAGAACCTCTGGCTGCTTCCAAGCTAAGGTGGGATGCATCCTCTGACGAGGTTAAAAGTAGAGAGCCCTTTGGATATAGAAATTTCTTTGCAACAACCTTCAGAGTAGAAAGATATGCTAGACTACTCCAGGAGGAAGGACCTTCTTGGATGGGATGCAGGTATAACCCCCCTCTCCTCTGGTTTCCTCCAGAAGTTTACCAGAAAAATTATCAAATTAACAAAAAGAGACAGGACGTCGCTTTTGATGAAATCAAAAGAAGTCATGGTTTCAGGAGACCTGGTGAACCAACTTTTCCTCCCTACAGTATAAATGGTTTACATGAAAGACTCTAGCTTGCACGAGGACATGCAAGAAGGTAAGCTGGGGGGTATGTTGGGTTACAAAAAAGGTATAAATATCTCCCTTTTGTTCACAGTTTATGATATCATTCTAATTGACTTTTCAAATAATTAGGGATAAATAGGAAAGAACATGATTAATATGTTTCTTAGAATTGTTATTGAAGTTTTATTTAATAGATTCTAAATTACGATTGGAATGGTTTGATTTTGCTATAGAATTGGATAAAATAGTTGTCAAAGATAACCAACGAGATTTGGGTATGAACGAGTTGTTGAGAGTTGAAGACTTTTTTTAGGCGCAAAGCAGTTTTTGAGATAATCAATTCTCTATGATGTAACTTTATAATAGTAAAGCAATATTGAGGATCTTTCGATCCTAAGGATATCTTGATTTACCCAGAATATTGTAATATATAAGAGGGTAATAGGTTCAAAAAGGATATAGAAAAAAAAATGCATTTAAGTATTCAGACTCAGAATTGCTCCGTGCAAGAAGTTTTTGTAAATGTTTTACCAGCCATGAATTCAATGAAAGTTTTGAGTGTTTTTATCATTCTTGTGTTCTGAGTTTCTCGTAGCAGTACTTCTAAAGACTGAGGGCCCAGTCTGAAGGAGCTACTGCCTCATTCTGTAATTGTATCAGTTCAAATTTTGATTTCTACTCTATGATTCCGATCTCTTTTACAATAGCCAAGGATAAATGCATAAGTGTGTTAATGATTTTACGATTGTTTTTGAGATTTTAATGATTGCTGTTAAGATTTCCATTTCTGAAGTTATTGCTTGACAGTTCCTCACATTTTCATCTGCGCTATTCCTTTTCCTTAGATTTATGCTTGTTGTTCCTTTCAGTTAAATTCACAGTAGTTGTTCCTTTCGGTTAAAGTTACGATAGTTGTTCCTTTCGGTTAAAGTTACATTAGATGTTCTGTTCGATTAGAATACAGTTGCCATTTCTTTTCACAGATAGAATAATTCACTATTTCTTTTCCAGTAATTAGAATTCATAATTGGTAGATTAATTCTACAATTCCTTTCTTAGGTTCAATTAATGCTTTATAGTTAAATTAATTCAAATAGATTAATTAGTTCCTTTTCATTTCACAACATTCTAGTAATTTGATTTCAATCCAATTAGTTTTCAGAATCTTTGGTGAACATTTGAGGAACCTAATTGTTGATAAATTTAGGTTTGCTTTAGCTACACGATTTTAGGCTACCTGCATAAACTTTGCCAATATTCTTGAGATAAAAGACGAATCTCCAGTTTGATAAATTAATGTTAAACTAAAGTTGTTTTTAAGACATCTTTAGAGCCCAACAACTTATACTTATGATTTCAATCATTTATACTCTGAACATGGGAATACCTACTTCAGACATGGTATAATACTGTGCAGATGCTTGATTGTTTGCAGGTTCCCAATTGGTGTGCTCCTTGGTCCCGACACACACACACACATTTTTACAAAGTATTTCGGCTGTCACGAGTTCCAGCCTCATACTTTGGGGGGCATTTTGTTACACATTATTTTGGTCACCCTAATGATGATTTCACAAACATGTGTTCAGGCTCCCAACATGACTTTTTTCTTGAGAAAATCAACTTCTTTTGTCCTCTACAAGACTTCTTTTTAGAAAGGGTCTGCAGGCTGCATATATTACATAGTGCGAAAATCTATGATTTCCGCAGGCTGCTCTATAGCTGGCCCGCGGTATTTCCACAGGCTGCTATATAGGCAGGGTGCGGTGGCGTTCCAAAGCTAAAAGAGGAAAGAGGTTTCATGAAGTTTCTAGAAGGGTAATCTTCTAGAATGTGAGGTGGCGTCCATATGGTTGCGATCCTACTGGTTTCTCTGATTTGGTGGGATCATCCTCATCCCTTTAAACCACTTCACCTTCTCCTATATAATCATGGGCTTCTCATGGAAAATGTTAAGCAAGATTAAGCAGAGAATTGATGAAAGAATAGGTTGAAGACTGTGTGAAGAATCCTATTCCTAGTGATGCTTGAGGCCTCCATTTGTCTATCAATCTTTTGTGTATTATCTTCATACGAATTTTGGAGCAAGTGTATGTGTGTGTTGGAACGAAGGACCACTAAAAGGGAACATGCAACATCAAGGCAATTCAGTTGTATCCTCTACTTTTTCATTAATATAATACGGTGGCACATCTCTTTCCCATAAAATAATTAGTATTTTATTACATGATTCCCTGATCACATGTTTAGGTTGTCATTGAATTCTACTATTGTTTCTTTCACGTTGGTTGGTTTTTGTTATCACAGATTTGATTCCACAAGAACACTGGAGTGAAGCAGGGACATCAAAGATATAAGGAAGTGATTCATAAGATATGTTATCTATTCCTCTTTTGGTAGTAAACTCAATGATCAAAACTTAGGGAAAACATCTTGTTCTATCTTGTTTTGTTCTAGATCTAGGTGGATCTAGGGGGATTAGTTCATGTTTGCATCTACCAATTTACCCAATAAAAATGTGGAATGTTACATAACTCGTCATAGTTAGAGAGTTATGGTCATGAGAAGTTGGAGAACCCAGGTTTGGGTAAGGGACCCAATTTCTTTTTGATGGATAATGGTATGATTTTTTATATATTTTAAGTCAAGACTATTCTATATGGATAGTACATGTCATTCCATGTCTGGTAGTATGTGGAACGTCACATAACTCCTCATGGTTTGAGATTTATGGTCTTACGAAGTTGTAGGACCCTCATATGTTGGATTGAAGCCCCAAAAGGTCAAAGAAGTCAAAGAGATTGCAAATAAGAAATTATTATTTAAATGATAAAGTAAAGTGACAAAGTCAAGAAGGATTATTTAAATAATAAAGTGAAGTGACAAAATCAAAGAAGATTATTTAAATGATAAAGTGAGGTGACAAAGTGAAGGAGGAATATTTAAATGATAAAGTAATGGAGAACTTTATAATTATGGAAAGTGGTTAACCCTAAAAATGAGGAAATAGGTTAAGTGACCTATAAATGAGTTAAGTGACCTAGAAATAGGTTAAGTGACCTATAAATGAGTTAAGTGACCTAGAAATAGGTTAAGTGACCTAGAAATGGGTTAAGTGACGTAGAAGATGGAGAGTATAAATAAGAGGTAAGGCTCTCTCATTTTATATCACACTTGAGAATATTGAATATCTATAGGTGACTGAGGTAACTAAATGATATCTAAGCCGAATTTCAGAGGGAAGGTGAAGAAAAGAAGGCCGAAATTCAAGGGAGGATAAATTCGTTTGATGATGATTTCTAAGGTATGTTATTTACAGGTCATCTCACCATTTTTGAAATAACCATTTTTCTAGAATGATTCAGATAGTGAAATTGATAGGCCAATGAGGAAAGATATCCAAGTATCTATGGTAAAAAATTCAGCTTGTGGGTCATTGTATTTTTGGAGTTACACTCCGTGGAAAATAGGTTTGTGGCTAGTCCTGAAACTAGTGTAAAACATGTGTTTCGGGTAAAAACGTCATAAATTATTTATAACAGATACAAATTCAGTAAGACAAAATGTGTTGGTTAGAGTACGGTCTGTATTATGTTGTGTAAAATTTTCATATATATTCAACAAATATTTTGTGTGGGGCACACTCTACAAGGTCGCTCTCTAGAATAAGCCAGAATTCAACAAGGTATGTCATTTTTTCTATAACTCCTTTTCTAAGAGGTTCCAAGTAGTGACACCTGGAGGAATTGCATAGAACACACTGAAGAACATTGTATGCCATTTTCATATATTTATTAATTACATGTACATAGTTATGATTATTTCAATTTAGGGTTGTTGACTAATCCAAAACTAGTCATGTGAGACTAAAGAGAAGTTTGATGAAAATTCTAGTCTCTTGTTGTTAAAGTTAAGGAAGATTTGCACGTATGTGATCATATACACCAGGTCTATTATAGAGTTACAAATCATATTTGGATGATTATATTGATGAGGGATTTTGGTTGAGATAGATGTTGGGTACATGGCTGAGACAAGTAGTTGATGAGTTGGCACATACATGAGGTGTATAGTTGATGATGTTGGTATATCTTGATGAGTCATAGTTGGTGAGTAGTTGATACATGATTGGTACATACTTGGTACATGGTTGGAGGCACTTGTTAGTAGTATTTTTGACACATGTTTTGTGGATGATGTAGTATATTTGTATTATTAGAAGCACATATTGATCTTGGTGATGATTATGAGTTGTTGTGTTATGCTTGGTTGGTGCACATCTTTGAGAGTTGTCTTGGTGATTTATCTTGGTGAGTATATCTGATTTGGTTGATAAGATTGATGAGTCAGGTTGTTTTAATAGGTTGTTTGGACAAGTTGTTGTGACAGGTTGTTGTGACAGGTTATTTGTACAGGTTTGGTGCATGGTTGATGCACTTGTTCATTGTACAGGTTGAGGTATAGGTTGGTGCATGGTTGATGCACTTGTTTATGGCACAAGTTGATTACAGGTTGTTTGGTATAGGTTGGTGCATGGTTGATGCACTTTTTTATGGTACAGGTTGATTACAGGTAGAGGTACAGGTTGATGCATGGTTGGTGCATGGTTCAGGTTATTGGTATAGGTTATTTGGTACAGGTTGATTGGTACAGGTTTACAACAGTATATCTCACAGTGATAGTGTGAAATTGGTTCCATCATTCTACTTATACGTCAGGAAGGCTGTACGGGGCAAGGACATGTGGTTGTATCCACCTTCCTGTATTAGACAGAGAACATAGGGGGTTGTAGCCTCCTTCTGGTTATAGCCAGAGAATTGGGGAGTTGGAGCTTCCATTAGGTTGTAGCCTGAGAAACTAGGGGGTTGGACCCTCCTTCCAGTTGCAGTTGGAAAACAAAGGAAGTTGGTGCTTCCAATGAATGTAATTCTTCAAGACATATAAGAAAGAGCATTCTGTGGTTTTCTCTCGCATTGGGTTTTCACGTAAAACACTAGTGTACTGTGTATGTGTATGATTTTTCATTTGTTCATTGCTTATTTACTCAACATTTATTGGATGATAATGATAAATTGATATAACACTTGGATTATATGGTCAAAAAGAATTAAATTTCTCTATTATTGATTCACCCCCCCTCTCAACAATCAAACAATTGGTATCAGAGACTGTTCCTTCAGGAAACAGTTTAACCAATGGAAGGATATCATGTCTTATTCTAAGAATGGAGTACCAATGTTTAATGGTCATAATGGTTTTAAGTATGAGATGTGGAGCATAAGGAAGGAAGTATTTTTACAGGCACAGGGAAATTATATTTGGCTATCATTTGTTACAGGACATGATAGTTCAAAAAGGGAAAAGACTGCAGCCAAGAAGGAATTGAGGAAGAATAACAAAATAGCGATGGATTTCATTTGGGAAGGATTACCTAATCCTGTAAGAGAAAAGGTTGGTAAATGTTCATCAACAAAATAACTTTGGGATAAGTTACATGACATATATTCTTCACCCATCGCAGATTCAGAAAATGCCAAAGAAGATGCAAGTACAGAACAAGAATAAATATGCTCATCATGTCAGACAGATTCAAAAGAGGAAGATTATGAAGAAGCAGAAGTTGATTACATAGAAAAATTGATCAGTGCAATTAAATATCTAAAGAAAGAAAGAGAAGAAAACAAGTCATCCAAGAAAGAATTGATGAACCAAAAGGAAAGTGTTCAAGGTTCCAAAAAGGATCAATAGGTCATCAAGAATTTAAGAGCTCAACTAGAAGAGGCCAGAAGAATTGAAGAAACTATAGAATATCAAAAGGAATGTTTAGAAGCCAACATAGAAGCACAAAAGGAAGAAGCAGAAAAGAGAGAAAATATACTAATGGATCATCTCAAGGAAAGAACCAATGTCTTAAACCAACTTGAGGAAGAGTTTTGTCAATAAGAGAGAAGACTGGAAGAGAACATAAGAGGTCATGAAGTCTCAGATAATGAAGAAAGAAGAAGGGGTTGAGAAGCTTGCAGAAGAAGTTGTCACATTGAGAAGTAAAATCATCAATCTCAACAAGAACATTGAAGAGACAGAAACATCCACATCAGTTATAGAGAATGAAGAGAAGCACTGTAGGTTGCTAGAAAAGAAGAATGAAGAAAATAGAAAGAGTTGTGTATAAGTACTCAAAGGAAGGAATCATGGTCAACCAGAATCTAAGAAAACTATTGAAGATACATCTTCAAGAAGACCATACATGTTCAAGCCACAAAGAAGCTTCAATCATGATCATGATCAATCAAGGAAAAAATTCAGAAGGACTGTGCCGTAAAGAAAATCATTCACTCCTAGGTATGCAAATTTATTTTATGGTCATTGTTTTTATCATACTAACTTTGGACATAAGGTTGCATATTGCAGGGATTATAAAATAAATGTTCAATCAAGAAGTGTCTATGTGGTCGTACGTAACATTGAGTGTTACAAATGTCATAACTATGGACACATAGCCAGTGATTGTAGAAGCATGATTGATACTTCCACGAAAGACAATACTGATATCAGATATAAGAAAGTATGGATAAGAAAATAGGAAGAACAACTGAACAAAGACCAGGTACCAAATATTTCAAGATTGACAATAAAACAAGATGAAAAAAATTCTATAGAGAAAAAGAAAGATGTCAGATACAAAAAGGTTTGGAAAATAACTGAAAGAAAGGATGGACAGGTAAATAAGGAACGGGTTCAAGAGATTGTACTTTCAGGGATTGTTGTTAAAGATGAATCCACAGACAAAAAGAAAGAGGTCAGAGATCAGAGAGATAATGAATCTACCAATGAAGATGATGATGAATCTACCAATGAAGATGATGATGAATACACATCAGAGAAAGAACTGTTCTGAGCCATCTGGATTAGAGACTCCCAAGTAATATGAATATTAGACAAGGGGATTCTATGCGATAGTTGTGACATACTAAAGAACTATCCTTCGAGCAGCTTGGAGATTTTGAGAAGACAAATTCAGAACAATCAGTTAGAAGAAGTACAATTTGATATATTAATCAAGACTTCATGATAGTATAGTGATAAATGGGTTAGCATTATGGACAGTTGCACAAGTAGAGTCTTTGACAGTATGGACATAGATGGATTCATAAAAACACTTATCAGGTTTGGATAGATATATGATAGTGGATGAGAGCATGCATTCATAGATTGGTTCAGAGAGTGGTTCAAAGACAAAGGAACATTACAATAATGGATGATAATTATGGCTCAAACAATGCTAATGGATTCCAAATTGATGGATATTTTTTGGAAACATGCAGTGCATACATTATTTCACATTCAAAATAGATTAATGCTCAGAAACAACAATGACAAAACTCCCTACGAACTATGGAAAGGAAGAGAAAACAACAACCTCTACATCAAGGTAACTCAAGGTAATATTTTATTAATTGAAATTTATGTTGGTGATATTATTTTTGGTAGTGATGATGACAGGTTAAGCCAAACATTTGCAAAGGATATGCATAATGAATTTGAAATATCATTACTTGGATAACTATCCTTCTTTCTTGGACTTCAGATACGTCAAAAAAACCAAGGAATTTTTATTTTTCAAACCAAGTATATCAGAGAAATACTAAAGAGGTTTGGAATGGAAGATTGCAAACCATTTATCACTCCCATGCAAACCAGTTGCAAGTTAAGAAAATATGATGATTCAAAGTCTACAAATCAGAGGCAATACAAGTCAATGATTGTTAGCTTACTATATGTGACAACATCCAGACCATATGTAATGCAGGCAGTTGGACAGGTGGCACGATTTCAAGTAGCACCAAAGAAATCACATGTATTAGCAGTAAAGAGAATTTTCAGATGTCTCAAAGGAACATAAGAGTTTGGATTATGGTATCCAAAAAGAAAGGATCTATCACTTATTGCCTACATAGATGTAGATTGGGCAGGTTTTATTGATGACCGACGAAGCACCAGTGGAGCAGTGTTCTACTTGGGTAAGTGTTTAGTATCATGGCTAAGCAAGAAACAATCATCAATATCTCTATCTACAACCAATTTTATAGAAACAACATGTTGTACACAAGTTCTTTGGATGAAACAAACTTTGACAGATATACAGGTTGAGTATGATGAGCCCATTCCAATGTATTGTGATAATACAAGCGCCATCAGTATCTCAAAAAACCTGGTGATGCACTCCAAGATGAAGCACATTCCAATCAAGTATCACTTTCCATGGGAACATGTTGCAGAGAATAACATCAAAGTTGAATATGTGGGAACAAAATAACAAGTGGCATGCATCTTTACAAAATCACTTCCATGGCAAGCCCTTGAGTATCTTCGCCAGAGACTAGGAGTAATTTCTACTCCAAAATGAATTCTTTTGAATGCTTATCTTATATGTCTTATATGTACACGAAGAAGCACCATAAATAGGATAAAGGGGGAGAGATTTATCATATGCAAAGGTAAATGCTTGGAGAGAGAGCATAGAGGCATGTTTCCAAGGGGAGCGATTGTCACAAGGGAAGAATGAGCGATATGACTTCAGAGTGATACCCTTTTTCAAAGAGGGAGATAGTTTTCATATGAATGGAAAGAGAGTAATTAGAGGATTATAAAGACAAAGAAAAATCAAAGGCATGTAGACAGGGGGAGTAACCCCAAGGAGAGTTCAGTCAGGGGGAGCATCCCCAAAGGGAGATACCCTTTTCCATTGATGTCAAAGGGGGAGATATAGAAACATTGATAAAGAGTATAAGCATGAATTTTATCATGACTAAGTGTTTCCATCAATTTTGGTGTTGCCACCAATGCCAAAGGGGGAGATTGTTAGACAATTGGCTTAGGTTGATGGATAGTTGGTATGGATTGTTGGTTGTCATTAATGACAACTATTGGAGAGTGATATTTTAGATTGATATCAACCCTTAGTGATTGATGTCAACCCCTTAGTGATTGATGTCAACCCTAGGAGAATGTCCGGTAGTGAATTCCGGTAACACAAAGGTATGGGTAATGGACCGAAGGTTGTTTCATGTATAATGGTATGAATTTTAATATATTTGAAGGTAAGGCTATTCTATATGGATAGTACATGTCATTCCATTTATGGTGGTATGTGGAACGTTACATAACTCCACACGGTTAGAGAGTTATGGCCATGAGAAGTTGGAGAACCAAGGTTTGGGTAATGGACCCAAGTTTGTTTTGATGGATAATGGTATGGGTTTTGATATATTTGAAGTCAAGACTATTCTAGATGGATTGTACATGTCATTCCATTTCTGGTGGTATGTGGAATGTCACATAAATCCTCACGGTTTGAGAGTTATGGCCTTACAAAGTTGGAGGACCCTCATATGTTGGCTTGAATCCCCAAAAGGTCAAAGAAGTCAAAGAGATTGCAAACACTAAATTATTATTTAAATGATAAAGTAAAGTGACAAAGTCAAGAAGGATTATTTAAATAATAAAGTGAAGTGACAAAATCAAAGAAGATTATTTAAATGATAAAGTGAGGTGACAAAGTCAAAGAGGAATATTTAAATGATAAAGTAATGGAGAACTTTCTAATTATGGAAAGTGGTTAACCCTAAAAATGAGGAAAACAGGTTAAGTGACCTAGAAATATGTTAAGTGACCTAGAAATGGGTTAAGTGACCTAGAAGATAGAGAGTATAAATAAGAGGCAAGGCTCTCTCATTTTATATCACACTTGATCATATTGAATATCTATAAGTTACTGAGGTAACCAAAGGATATCTAAGCTGAATTTCAGAGGTAAGGTGAAGAAAAGAAGGCCAGAATTCAAGGGTGGATAAATTCTTTTGATGATGCTTTCTAAGGTATGTTATTTACAAGTCATCTCACCATTTTCGCAATAAATATTTTTCTAGAATGATTTGGACAGTGAAAATGATAGAAAATTGAGGAAAGATATCCAAGTATCTGTGGTAAAAAATTCAGCTTGTGGGTCATTTTATTTTTGGAGTTACTCTACATGGAAAACAGGGTTTGTGGCTAGTCCCGAAACTAGTCTAAAACATGTGTTTCAGGTAAAAACGTCATAAATTCTTCATAACAGATCCAAATTCAGTAAGACCAAATTTTTTGGTTAGAGTACATTCTGTAGTATTCTTTGTAAAATTTTCAAATCCATTCAACAAATATTCCGTGTAGGGCACGCTCTACAAGGTCGCTCTCTAGAATAAGCCAGAATTCAGCAAGGTAGGTCATTTTTACTATAACTCCTTTTCTGAGAGGTTCCAAGTAGTGACACCTAGAGGAATTGCATAAAACACACTGAAGAAAATTGTCTATCATTTTCAAATATTTATTCATTAGAGGTACATAGTTATGATTATTTCAAATTAGTGTTGTTGACTAATCCAAAACTAGTCATGTGAGACTAAAAAATAGTTTGATGAAAATGTTAGTCTCTTATTGTTAAAGTTAAGGAAGGTTTGCAGGTATGTGATCATATACACCAAGACTATTACAGAGTTAGAAATCATATTTGGATGATGATATTGATGAGGGATTTTGGTTGAGGTACATGTTGGGTACATGGTTGAGACAAGTAGTTGATGAGTTGGCACATACATGAGGTGTATAGTTGATGATGTTGGTACATCTGGATGATTCATAGTTGATGAGTAGTTGATACATGATTGGTACATACTTGGTACATTGTTGGAGGCACTTGTTAGTAGTATTTTTAACAAATGGTTTATGGATGATGTAGCATACTTGTATTATTAGAAGAACATATTGATTTTGGTGATGATTATGAGTTATTGTGTTATGCTTGGTTGATGCACATATTTGAGATTTGTCTTGGTGATTGATATTTGTGAGTATATCTGATTTGGTTGATAATTTTTATGAGATAGGTTGTTGTGATAGGTTTTTTGGACAAGTTGTTGTGATAGGTTGTTGTGACAGGTTATTTGTACAAGTTTGGTGCATGGTTGATGCACTTGTTCATGGTACACATTGAGGTACAGGTTGGTGCATGGTTGATGCACTTGTTTATGGCACAGGTTGATTACAGGTTGTTTGGTACAGGTTGGTGCATGGTTGATGCACTTTTTTATGGTATAGGTTGATTATAGGTTGATGCATGGTTCAAGTTATTGGTACAGGTTATTTGGTGCAGGTTGATTGGTACATGTTTATAGCAGTATATCTCATAGTGATAGTGTGACAGTGGTTCCAAAATTCTACTTATATGTCAAGGAGGTTGGAGAGGGAAAGGACAAGTGGTTGTAGACACCTTTCAGTTTTATCCAGAGAACATAGGGGGTTGTAGCCTCCTTCTCGTTATAGTCAGGGAATTGGGGAGTTGGAGCTTCCCTCAGGTTGTAGCCTGAGAAACTAAGGGTTTGGATCCTCCTTCTAGTTGCAACTGGAAAACAAAAGAAGTTGGTGCTTCTAATGAATGTAATTCTTCAAGACATATAAGAAAAAGCATTCAGTGGTTTTCTCCCACGTTGGGTTTCCACATAAAACAATGGTGTACTGTGTATGTGTATGATTGTTCATTTGTTCATTGCTTATTTACTCTGCAGTTATTGGATGATAATGATACATTGATATAACACTTGGATTATATGTTTAAAATGGATTAAATTTCTCTATTACGGATTCACCCCCCCTCTCAGTAATCCAACTTTCAATGCACTGATACACTCCAAATCCCACCTATTTACAAACAAATCTGAAACCCACATACTGGTTTACATTTCTATTTCAAAAAAAATGAAAGAAAAATAAAACAAACAATTAGAGAAAAGGGGAAGAGTGTCCCTAAGGAATTGATCAAATTGATTTATAGCCTTGGCCAGATCTCCACCACTATCGAGAAAAGAACCTGCCTTCTCTTCCTGCACTTCAACCTCTTGACTCAGTAACAAAAATTTACCCATTCTCTCTTTGATTGTTTCCATTTCCCATGACTAGGGAGGCAAGGTTGTTGATTCCATACCCTTCATAATATCTTCACCCATTTCAACAATAGATACCTCTAATTCAACATCAATATAAATTATGACCACAGATAGAAGAAAGTGAACATATAAGAATTTAACGGAAATGGGGGCGGGGAAGATAGCCAAACCTCGGCCTCTTTACACCTCAAAGGGTTGCTCTTATTGTTGTTATGATCACTACTCCTCCTGTGTGCCCCATTTTCTTCCCTTCACTATTGTAAAATGCCCAAAGAAATCCATTGGTATTACTATGGGATAAGGCCTTAGTGTAACACCATGCATATAAAAAAGAAATTGGGTTATTTTCTCTGTATCACGTTACCCTTCAACCGATGTACAATTTGAGAGCACAAAGCAACAATTACTTTTTATACCACCTCTCTTGAGCCCATACAACCTCGAGTGTTGTAAGATCTCTCTGATACCATATTAATACCAGTAGTTGTCTTTGGGGATTTTACATATGGTATTGGAGCAAGGTTGAAATATCTTCATTCTTCTTCCTATAACGAAAAACCTCTTCCTTGTTCTCGTTCTTGTGAAAGAAACTTCCAATTCAGGTTGTTTTGCAAGTCCAATTTATTGTGTTTAAATCTACCATTGCATATGACATTTAGAGGCTTCGGTTTTTATTTATAATTTTAATTTTACTATGTATCTGGGTGTATAAAAATCCTAGGCCTTAGAAATTCAAAGAAAAATTCTAGCTTTACATCTATATACTTATTGTCATTTTGTTCTATTCTTAGAACCAATCTATATATTTATTGTAATTTTGTTTTATTCTCAAAACCCTTAGAATAACGAAGAAGATACATGGAGTTATCAGAATCCTTGGAATAATGAAGAAGCTACATGGAGAATATGACAAAAGGGTAGCAACATAAATGTGTTATATATTTCATTTTGTGGAAAGGGTATTCGCCATCTCAATGAATAAAAACCATTTCTCATTTCATTTTTGTTCACCATACATATCATACCAAGGAGATAAAATTACCATGTATTCTTAGAATTTTTTTTACAATTTATTCATGCCATAAATTCCATTTGATTTCCAACTTTTTTATCGAAGTGAAGCACTTAAACTTCATTGTGCTATCCTTTTATTCCTACTAAATAAGTACAGCTAAAGTAAATGATGTTTCTAGTTTATACAAAAAGGTATATAGATTATGGAAAGGAACAACAACATCTCCTTAGATGATTCTATTTACAAATTGGATGAACACATCTTGCATAATTCTATAATCTAAAAAAAAAAAAATATTAGTGTAAAAGGACTACAACATATGCATTGAATCTTTTTCCGGGCTGTTACTGTTCAACATTGGCTATCATACTAGTTTTTATCATTATGATCAATTATTTTTATTGAATGACTTCCATTGAGTCTAGGAGGTAATATTTTATCAGGACATGAGTGCTTGGGGATGTGGTATATTAGAAGTTCTATCTCTTGGGTCTTTTAGGTGTAGATTTATATGAAGAAAGGATGTCCATGAAAATTTATCTTGTAGTAGAATTGGAAAACAAAATAAAGAAAGGTCAATTAGAGAGTAATTCTTTTTCTCGAATCTCTTAATTTTTTGGCTATAGCCACTGATTCTCTACATAGTAGACATATAGGTGGAACAAGTTACAAAAAATATGCCCTTACATAGCATTTAAAATTTTAATCGTCCAGAAGACTATCCAACCAGGGTTTCAACTCAAGCTTGAGGTACATACATTTATTTTTTTCATTAGGTATTGAATGGTAAAAACTACAATTATAAGTACACAGTTTTGTATCACTCGTGGTGCCATCTAACTAGTCATTTCAACCTGAAGATGATCCAAAATTATGGTTTCCACTAATGAAAATGTTTTGGTTCACCTAACACTTTGGTTTTTCAATCATAATATGGATGTTAAGTATTTATACAAACTACATAAATACATATGATTTAGGCATAAAAGAATATGTGACCTGCTCATTTTTATCCCTATGGTAATGTAAGAGATCTGAGAGTAATCTCTAGATTTCACTGGTTCTTGATGTATTTGGAAATAAGAATCTAGTCAAAAGAGAACAAAAGCATTATTCAGTTTTAGATATGTTTCTTTAAGGACATAGGGTTTTTTGAAAGAAATACCCACAACAAATCTAGAATTCATCCTTTAACGGAGCATTTGGAGGTTCCCAAAGTGGCCATAATATTATTATTATTTTTAAATAGGAATCAAAACTCCCAAGATGTTCATCTACGAAAAGGGTAGTTTTGATTAGTACACTAAGTTATTGAGGGTGATGGTGATGGAATTGTGATCTTGTGCATCTTGTCTACAATTATATCAAATTGGTCTACAATAGTAGGTCAAATAATGAAAGTGGTGAAAATTCCTCAGAATACTTACATTACCAGCCTTAAAGGCAATTATTTAATTCAAAATACGTCTGTAGAGATTCTATGTGTGATATACATTGGATGAGTTCTATTATAAAGTATTTAAACATGGTTCAAATTACATAAATGATACTACATGTTACGAAATGCCAAGTATTCTGGACAATTAAAATATCCACTTGTTTGTGTTGTTTAATATGTATTAATAATAATGGGGATTTTACAACCCCAAGAAAGATGATAAAACCACGCAAAACAGAGAAGAAAAACCCCTCTTTCCCTCCTCTCATGGATATGGACTAAACTAACCTTTGTAAATTAGAACCACTAGATGCCAAGTAACCTTGGCAAGCACATCTTTGACATACCTGTAGTGCCCCTCCTCACCACCAAAGACCCCATTCCCAAATACATCAATCCCTTATTGACCATATTCCTTTCCCCATACTTCATGTTCTCATACCACTCATTGTCCCCATCGAAGATGCAATCTCTAGGATCCATGTAGTCACATATTATCGAGATAGTATGGTCCATGAGAGCCTAGGTCTTGACGAGGATGATCACCAATGTAACACACCCAACCCCCTAGTATCCTCTTTGGATGATGAGGTGTCAAAATTTATATTTTTCTAACTACTTTATTTCTCCAATTATACTCCGCAGATTGATTATTCTCGTCGATATCTTTCCAATGACTGTAACCATGCTCAATTATGAGATCTGGTTTAAAAGTTATAGCCTTCCAAATTTTTTGGGCTATCTTCCATTCATTCCACTTCAGCACCATGTGGCATCCACATGGCTCCCTATCACATGTGCCACCTTATGTGGCACTGATGTGGAATCCTGACACACATGCCATCCTACGTGGCATGGACGTGTCATCTTCAATGTCATTCCTCATACCCATGCCTTTTCGGACTTCCAAACCACGTCCTTTGTTGATATCGAAACCCTCCCCATGGGAGTAATTCCACCTTAAAATATTCTGAACACTCTGAAAGCTAAGTCTAACAACATCCACCCCAATGGATCAAAAGTTCCTAGTGAACTAACAATCAATGACTCTGATTTAATCGATGCCTCTGACATGCACAACGGTTAATGCTCCTCTCATCCAACATCATACTTAGCCTATGGATCCCACGATAGATCGAAAACTATCGTGCATTGTGGCCATCCTCTGATTGACAACCCATATTAATCCTTAGAGTACTCCTATCATAGTACTTCCTCCTCTAGAACTGCGACCCACTCTAACTATCCCTCCCCCCTTTGATTAACAAATGAGATCTATCGTCGATAGGATCGAGGGCTAGGATTTATCCATCTGTCTCAAGGGATAACACTGACAACGACCATGCTTGGTCCTTGCCACTAATTATGGGGTTATGTGTGTCCTCCTCTGGACACGCTAGCACCCCTCACCATAATGGCATCTAATTTGGCACCCTAAACAAGTGGAATTACCCAACTCCACCATGTGGCTTGACATGGGGCACTCTGAACATATGACTTTGAGGGAGATGCCATGATCGATGGTTAAGATCCTCCAATGCCTTCTCCGATGAATCCAATGGTCTTTCTTCTTGGGGCCCTTCCATCGGATTGGTTCTACTCTAGGATTCCCAGGCTGCTTCGACCATATAATTCGACGGTTACTCCCATGATCAATAGTTGTGATTTCTCTGGTTCCTCCGTTCGACATATTCAATGGACTATAACGAACTGGATCTTCTGCAATTTATCGTACGTGAGGATCTCCAATCACCATCCATGATCTCCCAGATCCACCTTCGATGGATCCAATGACATAAAACAACCTTAATCCTCAGCAAGCCCTTGAGCATGAGGGACCCTGATCAACAACTAGGATTGCTTCGTTGTGTTGAAATTGACGTTTGTGATTATTTTTTCGAAAGGAATGAGTTTTCTTTTGCTTAAGAATTTGTTTTAGGACTTAACTGATTCATATATTTCTCAAGTAGATTCCAAAGGTGTACCAGGCCTTCCAGCAAAGTAAAAACCTTCCTAAAATGACTAAGGCTCTCATTCTTCACCATTTACATAGGAAATTCTCCTTCAGCGACTTGTCCATAAAATACAAGTAGTATCCAACCCTAGTTGTGCAAGGTTACGCTAAAAGTAGCTATGAAACTAGTAAGTTATATGGAAAACTTTGCATACAAGTAGGAGTATATGCAACTCTAACATTATGTGTGTGTGTGTGTGTATGAATTTAACTATACATAACACATAATAATTGCATAGACTCTTCTCATGCAAAGAATTGTACAGTCCTGGGCATTTCTAGCAGCAAATATGTAGAAGTATAATTCCAACAACCATTACCCATGATAAAAATGCATAATTATAGCTCTCGTCCAGCTATAATCACAGATAAACCAAAGCATGTCAAGAACAATAATTATCCATAACATGAACACATAAATAATTGCACAGTAATTTTAACAAACACATGCTAGACACTTATCTGATATTAATAAGTCACCAACTACATGTAGACCTCCGAATTTCCTCTCAACCTTAGACTCTGTTGTTCATAATCTCAGCAACAGGTCACCCCTGAGATGAGGCTTAAAATCCACTTGGGAACAGAAATTCCTAACCCAGGATAAGGTCTCACAACAACATATATTCTCAACTCATGTGCCAAATTTTAAGCAGACAACCTACAACCTCTTTCCCTACATTTTTGTCACACCTCATGAAGTGTGACCCTTCTCTGATCAACAATCCTTCGACTGTCCCACTTCCTTTCCAAGGCTTCAACAACATACTAGATAGGAAACATAGAGCCTTGTATCCCATTTTGGCACATTAGGAAACCAATTCCCAATAGTTCTCTCACCCGGAGATAATTTCCATGAGCCTAACAACCCGTCTCGTTGGATTAATTAACAAAAAAACTACCCCAAATATCCCTGAATGCAAGTATGGATATGGCAGAAGGTATGGTCAATAAGATAAGGGATATGGTTCAAATGATGGAGAGTGGGACAAAAAATGATTCAATGATTAAATGATGTCCCAAAATGCACTAAGTTTTTATATTTGTTTACATGCTCATGAAGTACCACTTGTCACTTCCTAAACTCCCTTTTGAACCACTTGGTGATTCATTTCTGATCTCTTAAATACTTAGGATAAATCCATATCTATGCCTTTTTCACCTTAGGAATATTTTAATAGTATTCCTTGGCTTAAGCCCCCTATGGCTTAGCCCCTTTCGAGACTCTTATCCCCATTTCCCTTCTAGTGGAGTTTATCCCCCCATACTCTTTCTGTGAGGAAGTTCTGCAGTAGTCATGCCTTTCATTAAATTCAAATTGTGATTACATAATACAAGATGGCTCACTGGCCCCATTGTTGCTTTTGTCTTTTCTGACCTCTTAACCACACATGCACTCTGGCCTTAAAACAAATATATACAAGGCACTCTGGCCCAAAAATTACAAGCTCACCAACCTATTTGTTCATTTATGTTTAAATTACAATTGGGGTTCGGCCTAGGGGTATTACATTCCCCTCTCCCTTATTTTATGCACTATCCTTAGTGCAACATATACATATATACAATCAAAAGTTCAAAAGTTTACAAAATGATGCAAATACTATGCCTGCATAGCATCCTCATGCTCCCAAGTTGCTTCTTGAGGACCGTACTAGGTCCATTGGACCTTTACCAGATTTATGACTCGATTATGGAGTTTTTTGGTTTTCTGGTCCAAAATGCATATTGTTTGTACTTGTAATTCTCCCTCCGGCTCTACCTAAATCACAATCCAAATTATAACATGATTAGAATCATGTACATACTTTGTAAGTAAGGATACATGAAAAACATTATCAATATGCATGGATGTGGGTAATGCAAGCATATATTCCATATGACCAATCCTTTCTAGGAATTTGAATGGTCCATAGTATTTTTCTACAAGTTTTGAGCACTTTCCCAACCTTAGGGAA
Organism: Picea engelmannii; assembly: GCA_009831015.1. Lineage (NCBI taxonomy): Eukaryota > Viridiplantae > Streptophyta > Pinopsida > Pinales > Pinaceae > Picea > Picea engelmannii. The sequence goes on from ML788785.1 coordinate 183,197, forward strand.
CTTCACCTTGATTTTAATTTAAAAAATACATGGTCACCCACTAAAAATTCTCTTGGAGTTCTCTTTTGATCAACATAAGATTTTTGTCTGTCTTGGGCAACCTTCAAATTATGTTTTATCCTCACTATCTGGTCCTCCATTTCTTTGAGCAAGTTTGGCCCAGCTATTTCTCTATCAGCTGGGTTGTCCCAACTTACTGGTGTGTTGCATATTCTTTTTTATAATGCCTCAAATGGACTCATCTTTAAATATGCTTGATACCCATTTTTATAAGAAAATCCAACCAAATGTAAGTAATCTTCCCATTTCGATGGGTTATCCATGACATACATTCTCAACATGTCTTCAATCACCTATTTGACTCTCTCTGTTTTCCCATATGACTCAGGGTGATAAGCTATAATGAAATTTAGATTTTTACCAAAACCTTCGAATAGCCCCTTCTAAAAGTTTGATGTGAACTTAGAATCTCTTTCAGACACAATAGTCTTAGGTATACCATGAAGTATGGCTACCTCCTTCATATAGATATCAATAATGTTGGTTGCCTTGTGACGCAACACCCCTTACCCCGCAGGGTCTCTGTGCCCGACCTCCCAGTCAAAAGGATCGTTCTTTCTAAATTCCCTTGAGCCAAAGTGGCTCTTTCGATTCCCACTGGAATCTCAAATTCCTGATCCACAGGTCCTTATTTCCCTATCACGGCCTCTGCACATGCCTATGACTTTTCCTCGATTGATAATTTCGGGTTTCAGGGTTTCGTGATCCCCGATGTCAAGAGTTCCCTGTCCTCTTGAATCCCCAATCTCCGATGAGCCAATTTGACGATATGGTCCCTTACGTGTTAGCACTCCTGGCTAAAGTCCTGGCCCATGTGACCGCTATCTCACAAGACCGCAACCTTATCTCCTATCGAGGTTTCGGACTTTCTAATGCCGAAATGCATAAACCTCGTGTCATCAGGATTCCCGATTCTCCGAATGCCAATTTCTCGATGTGGCTCTCCTATCGGGACCTTTCCCGAAGGTTTAGATCGCTGCCATGCGTCCCCTAAAGATGGATGATCCTGATCACCTCTCGCGTTTTCGCGACTTCTGATGCTCCAGAAGTCTCGTCCTCAGGATTCGCAAAACACCGAACCCTGATGCGCTGGTTTGACTTTTCTATCGGGACTTTCCCCGATAGTCTGGATCTCCACCACATGTCCCCAACAGATGGACAACCCTGATCCAATCTCGCTATTTCAGGATTTACGATACCCCGATGACATAAAAACCCCGGTAGTCGAAATACCGACGGGTTTCTGATATCCGCCACGTGTCTCCTCAAGATGGATGGTCCAGATCAATATCGTGGTTTTCACTATGGATTTACCCGATCTCTTGTCCTCATGACTCTCGATTTTTCGAGTCCTGAAACTCCGATGGAGTCTTCCCTTTCGGGACTTTTCCCGAGATCTTGGATCTCTGCCACGCGTCCTCCTATGATGGACGATCCTGATCATTTCTCGCGATTTTAGAGTTTTCGCTGCTGAAATTCTTCGGCATCTTGTCCCTTCGATCTCCAAAATGTCGATGGACTCCCGATCTTGCCCACGTGTCCCAACTGATGGATGGCTCAGATCGTTCCCGTGACTTTCACCATGGAGATTCCTGATCTCCTGTCATCGTAACTCTCGATTTCACGAACATCGATATCCTGATGGCCACACCTCTCGTCAGGATTCCTCCTCCCATTTACGAAGTTAAACCTCGTGCAGCTCCTGTCAGGTCCGACGTCTGATGGGTAATTGGACGAAGATCCAATGGTCTAGATCCCTTCTTCTATGCACGCTCTGGAGACTAAACTCTACGCGTCTTCAACTAATCCAACGGTTGACGGGTATTTGAGTGAGATCCAATGGGTCACGATCTCCCCCTTCTGTGTTCTTTCTCTGATGCTCCCTGGACATGAAATATTCAACGGTCCAGATCTCTTCGTTTGATCCAACGGTTGGCGTTGCTCCTCCTGAGCTTCTGCGCTTTCTTCCGATGCTTGGAAGAATTTCAATTTATCAAAGGCCTCAACCTTTGCCTTCCTTCTCCTCTACGAACTCCTTGCAAATATAGCTCCGTGCGCTGAAAGCACTACCCCTCCTGAGCTTATCTTTGAATCCCCAAGGGATTCTTTGACTTCTGCACCTCTTCAGAGTCTTCACATGCACACAAAGGTGCTATTCGTCTTGAGATTTCCTGTAGCTTCGACCTCCAAGGAAATTCATCCTTTCTCCCTTCTCCCTCAAATGGAGAATTTGGATGCCCTCCTAGCTATCCTTCACTCAAGCAACCTCTTTCTGAGTCCTCTAGGGTATTCATCAACCCTATGAAGATCCCTCAGTGGACTCTTCCTTCACTTCTAGAACTCAAAGAGTTCTCTTCTCCTGTGCCTGTCTGCACACTGTCTCATTGCCCTCTCGGCAGAGTATCCTCTCACATAACATCCAACAGTTCTATCTTCCGTGCCCTCCTTTCACCTGCTCAATGCCCACCTGGCAGAGCTCCAAGAATCCTCAATGATTCTGGTTCTTCTTGAACTCATAGCAGAGTTCTTCTCAATGCTCTATGCCTGTGCTCAGTGCCCACTTGGCAGAGTGTCAAGAATCCTCAGTGATTCTGACTTCCTAAGAACTCACAACAGAGTTCTTTTCAATGCACCACTGTGCATATGCTCAATGCCCACTTGGCAGAGCTTCACAGAACTCCTCAGAGATTCTGTCTGCAACTGTGTTTTCTCCCACAGCCTAGCCTCCTGAGGTGTTCAGCAACCTCAAAGGTCTTCTCCTGAGTTGATGATTTCAGCTGTTGTGCCCTCCTGGCACACCTTTGTCTGAACTCGTAGAATTCAGAAGTGCTTTAGTGCACTGGTATTCAGAGACCGCAGTACTCTGTCATGCCCTCTTGACATGAAACCTCAAAGACCTTCAATTCTGAAACCAAACAACTCCTTCCAATGCATAAACATAACATACATTCATAGCATATAAAGAACACTCACAGACATCCACATAACACAGAAATACATGCAGGAAAAACTGCTTCTGTTTATATTAAATGGCAAATGCTTGTTTTTACAAGGTGTTCTTGAGCTCGGCCTATAAAAAGGTCTCGACTCCTTCTCTTCTGCTCTCTACTCACAGATCCTCTACCATCACTCCTTCCTCTCACAACTCTACAACTCTCTAACTCACACACTCTCAAAATGAGATCGAAATTGATCTTTTGCATGAGGGGGCTCTTAGAGCTCTTCCCTCCAATCTACCTACCCTATTCAATTACAATGAATAGCTGTCTAATCTAGAATCTGGATCTAGATCTCAGCCTTACAAACATTTAAGGCCTACCTACTCTATGCCTGCACAAAGGCACGACTCCATGACTCAACAGCCTAAACATTAATTAAAAAATTGAAGATGAGGGTTGCACCTCTCTTCAGCCTTGAATGCATGTGCTGACATGGATGGCTGGATGGCAGACGTGGAGATATGCTCTTGCATCATACTCCTCAGCTACAAAATCATGATCTCCTGCTCATGAGCTTCCCATCCCAGCTGTGGAAATCTTCTTGGATCCCAAACAAATATCTGGAGTTGTTCATCTGCTCCATCTTGCTGCTGCTACTACTGCTTCTGCATTGCTATTGCTCCCTTCCTTCTGCTCAACCTCTCCTTGCTGATAGTTTCTACTGACTGGATCATCAGCTCTCTGATCATGTCGATCACTTCATCCAGTTTCTCCAATGGCTGGCTCTGTTCATGCAGTCTCCTCAGCTGCAAATGTTTTTGGCACATGGGAAGATCACTGTGATCTCCCATGCCTTGTTCATCATCTGCTTCCAACCTCACCTATTGGATGTGCATTCTTTTCACCTTCACCCTTCTCTCCAAGGCTTCAATCTGCTCATACAGATCAACAAAGCAAAATTTGTTTTCCTCTTCTTCTTCTTCTTCTGCAAACTCCCTGGTTGCAGTCTTTTCAGTCTCCTGGCTGAAAATATTGAACCATTCCTCAGAATGCTCATTTTCCTCTCCTGCTTGGGAAGCTTCAGATATCTTCTCCAATCCTTCTGCGATAGTTTCTGCTAGCTTTCCTTCTATCGTTGTTGCATCCACAACATAGATTTATGCCTCCTCCTGGGCAAGTGGTAGGGGTATTTCAATTCCCCCAATCATCAGAAGATTTCTCCGATCTTCCTCTTCTGTCAATTGCACATGCTGATCTAAATCCATTTCTGAGCTCACCTTCTCTGTCAGCTCCTCTGGCTGATTCCAACTCATCTGCTCATCCCTGCCCACCTGGAAATATGGGATCTATTCACTGCTCTCTTGGCAGATTATGAGATCAACTAGTCCCATCTTCATCAGCACTCGTTGTTGAATTGAACTCACCTCCGAGTCCATGATACTTTCAGATAGTCTCGAATTCTCATCTCTTCCCACCTGACAATATGAGATGCTTCCACTGTCCTCCTAGCAGTCTTCGAGATCTTGCAGTGACCTCATTTCATTGCCCAGCTGGCAATGTGAAATTCCCTGGTTGTCCTCATGACAGTCCATGAGATCTTCAGCTGATCTCAACTCCTTGCCCACCTGGCAACTTGGAATTTCCTCACCTGATGATATCTAGATCTAAGATAAATCTTAGAAAATACCTCTGCATCCTTCAACTAATCAAAGAGGTCATCTATCCTTGGAAAAGGATATTTGTTCGTTATGGTTAATTTATTCAGTTGTCTGAAATCAATGCAAAGCCTCAAAGTACCATCCTTATTTTTCACAAATAACATAGGTGCACCCCAAGGGGATACACTTGGGTGTATATACCCTTTCTTCAAAAGTTCCCCGAGCTACACTTGTAGCTCCTTCAACTCGGGTATGTTCATATTGTAAGGAATCTTGGATACAGGAGTTGCTCTAGGAATTAGATTGATTGAAAAATCAATATCCCTCTTGGTTGGTAACCCGAGGATTTCTCTAAACACATCCTCAGATTCTTTTAGGACTGCATGGTTCTCAATGTTTATCACTTCTTCTTTAGGAGATTCCTCCATGTGTTTTGCAAATACTTGACATCCCTTTCTGAATATTTTCTTTAGCTGCAGGGCTGAAACTTCTCTGATAGTTATAGTTGATGGTCCCAGGAATTACAACAATGATTTAATATATCATAGGTCTCCTACTTTACTTGTCAACCTGGGGTTCATGCAAACTTAAGAGGTATTATGCAATATATATGTATTCCACACTGAAAATAGTATACATCTAAGATTGATCAAGGGTTTATATGCATGAAATTGTGCAGGAAATTGAAATGACAAAAAGAAAATTAATCTATTGCTTGAATAAAAAGTGCACCAACTGAAAGGATAGTTAATCTAAATTACAGAAACAAAATTTAGTCTAATGGCAGGAAATTGAAATGATGGAAGGAAACTTAATCTACTACTTGAATAAAAATCACACCAACTGAAAGGATAGCTAATCTAAATTATAGAAAAGGAATTTAGTCTAATTGAAGGAAATTGAAATGACAGAAGGAAACTTAATACACTGCTTGAATAAAAATCACACCAACTGAAAGGATAGTTAATATAAATTGCAGAAAAGGAATAAAGTCTAATGGTAGGAAATAAAGAATACCAAACCATAAAGAGAAAACTAAAAGTAGAAGATGAATTCATTCTAGTTTAAGACATAAAACTACAATCAAAGGAAAGTTAAACTAATGTATGAGAACAACAAGCTATTTCATGTCTATCCCTTGGATCAGAAACACGAATATGTATTATTTTATTGTTTATTTCTATTTTCATAAAAAGAAGATTAAGATGAACTGGAATCTAGAGCTAAAACAATACTACAAGAAATTTCTATAGGAATTGTACAGTTTCTAGAGGAAACTCCTACAGGAAGCTAAAGAGAAGCCTAAAAAGCTAGTCTAGGTGTTTTGAAGCATCAACAAAGTTAGACTATAGTAAAATGAAATGGATCTAAGTTTATTGGTTGTGGAAAGGCACCCAAGAGTGTTCCAAGAGGTTGTTGAATCTTTCTACAAGATTCCTATTGCAACTAACCGGTTAATGATAACTTGACAGAAAGCAGAATAAATCATGAAAAACTACATTAGTCTTAAAAAATAAATGAAATTATAACTAATCACTATCTAACATGCAAAGAACTAAAGAAATTGCAATAGGTCCTTTGGGCCCTCTTGGGTGGGTCCTACCCAAGAAGCAAAAGGAGCCCTGAGAAAAGCTCTAATAATTTGAAAACAATGCCATATTTTATTTCATAAATATTAGTAGTACATCAAGAGAAAAAAAGGCTCCAAGTCTACAACCAAAGTCTTCAGAGAAAAAGCTCAATACAATATTATTATAAACAATTTGTCCCTTTCTCTCCTAGGCTAAAGGTCTATATATAGCTAGAGATTTCAACCTCCCTTCCTAAATCGAGGAAAGAAGTAAGTAAATAAGGGATCTCATCCCATCACAGGTATATCTCCAACTATTTCTAATCAGGAGTGGTCATTAATGCACAAGGAGCGCTCTCGAGGTAGGTGGGGACAATGTCCCTTGATTCTTGGTTGACAACTTTTTGAGGGAAACAAAATCCCTTGTTTTTAGGAGTTTGGTGCCCTTGACTCATGAATTTCGACCTGCTTGGTGCTATACACATATTTTGGAATAAACGTTAGAGAAAAAAGGCACATTATACACAAATGTACACCTCTGTTATCACCAAACAATTGCTCAGAAAAATACAAACAGTGGATGAAAATAACAACACAACATACTACCAATAATTATGGAAGGATAGCATTCAAATTGGTAAGATACCCACAAAACTATGCAAAAAAAGATCCTAAATTTTTTCACACATTCAACAAAAGCAGCACAGGTTAACACTGTGTACGACACACACAATGTGCGGTCCACACAACTGACAATCAAGAAACCCACACGAATTCAGAAATGACACATTGATGATTTTGGTCAGGCCTCAACCACTCATGGGATGAAGTAGATGTCGACCATACCCCAAAATCTCCCTAAAATTCCACCTTGGAATCACTGAAAGGGATGGGAGGTACCTCCAAAGGGATCCCATTCACACTTGTAACTAGTTGAAAAATATATTGTCATCCTCCTATAAATAGAGGATCATTGTATGAAAAAAAGAAGAGGAGTCCATAACATTCTTGTGTTGTTCATAATTCTCTTGGAGAAAGCCATCTTTCCCTTGAGACATTAGTTTTGAGCTAGTGTAGCATTGAGAAATATTCACACCTCTTATGAAGCTAAGATTTGGATATTTTCCGCCATTGTAGACTCACCATTGGAGAGTGATAGCTCTAGTTTTTTTTAGGAATCAAAGGACCCTCCCTTAGGAGGAATAGGGAATTCATTGTCCCATATTTCTCCTCTTGGTGCACTCAATTTGAAGAATTGGTTCTATTGGGAAACCATTTAATACAATGTTCAATTTCATGCATCACTTGTTTATGTTAGTTTATTTTGTTTCTCATTCTTAGTTTCTATTTTCTTGCTTTGTGTTTTTTTTTTCTAATTTTCAGGTCCACTAACTTTCTAATCATCTTTCTGTTATGCCTTGTTAGCTTACCAGGGTAGTTAAGGGAGTCTCTTTAGCTCACTCTTGTGAAAAAAGAACCCAAACAGTTTGATGACCATATTGGGGATTGGAATCCATATTCCTCCTCAACTAGGCTATTACAGTTGTTATTCTCACTTTCTAGTGTTTGTAGGGTCCACAACCGACCTAACCTACCCTTCAGATACTACAACTCAACCCTGTCTTGGCTGAATTCATTTCAAGTTTTTGGCTTTCCATTTTTATGCATGTGCATGAATTCAGGCTAAATAGATGCACTGACTACGTAGAACCGCACATCTTTTTTTACCGACAAATCCACGTGGATTGTGTGACTATCGGGTCAAAATCCGTGCGACTGTGCAAATATATATATATGTATAAAATCCACATGTATATGGCTTAAAATTTAGCATTTGAATTTCATAAAAAAATTTCCTTTTACAAAACATCACATTAATTTGGGACTAAAAGGATATTTGGACAATCTTGGAGTATGCTCTTTCCTCACACCCTAGTGTGATCTTGGAAATCAAAAAAAGAGATTTCTTGAAGAAACCTTCATCTCCCTTTAAAATCAATCTTTAGGAGACACAAATACCTCTTAGTTTGCTTCTTTTGCCACTGAATCAATCATTTTAGGAGAGGCCAATACCTCTTAGTTTTATTTTTGAAACACAATCTAAAAAGGTTTGTAAGGGCCCATACATTCCCACATGTGCACAATCTTATGATAGTTTCAAATTTCTAGAGCAAACAACCTAGGAACTTTAAAACATTGTAAGGGCCCATTAATGATCACATGTTCACAATCTAGAAATATTTTCAAATATTTCCTATATTAGAAAACATCCTAGAGAGATTAAAGTTCATAAGTAAGGACCCACATGTCCACCATGCTAGTTACTTAGGGTTTTTTCAATTTCAGCAAGGATTGTTTGTGAAACATAGTAAGTTAGAAGTAAGCAACCATAGTAAAGGACAAAGCGATATCCACATGCCAAAATTTTCTCACTTAACTTATTAAAAATTCATCACTCACTATCACTTGTTCAACACATCATCACATATTCAAGAATTTTGTTTCAGATACTTGAAACCATAGTATGCTCTTCTCCTCACTCCCATAAGCGATCTCAGAGAATCCGAAGGGATTCACTTGTTTGACAAAATATTTTTTCTCAAACCACTCTTAAATAAACAAAGTTGGCCCATGACTCCAACTTCAAAACACATTTGTAAATTCTAAAAGAAACCATAATCAACCCACTTCTAACCTCCATAGGAGGAACACAAAATAATTTGGTAGTATAAGTTAAGATTTTGGGGATAGGTATCCAAATAACTCCCCATCATCCTTTTCTCATTGAAACTTAGAAGTTGCGATATGAGATTCCAAAATCCTCAAAATCAAGCATTCCTACACCATAAGGTAGGGAGACACCCATGAAGGGTCGAAGGTCTATGTCTATTTGTTTTGTGCATGCCTCCTTGGGTCACCCAACCCTTGGAAAGCATCCAACCTGTGACCAATTTTAGAGGCTGAAAATCTAAATGGTGTGCTTGATCGAGGTGACTTAGTGGTCAAATCTAGGTTTTATCTACCTAGGTGGTAGTTATGGGTTGTAATCGCACCTTAATCATATTTTGAATAGATGTTGGGAAATATCGCTAGTCCTTTCGTGATTTTCCCCCTTCACCCCTCATGATAACTAATTTTTCATACCTTAACTAGCTCCTCTTCTGGTGGATTCATTCCCCACTGTTGAGTGATTTTGGAAGGCCACGTGCTTTTTAAGAGGAAGGATGATAGGTCTATTAGGACACATGCATTATATTTCCCCCCCATGCGGATGATACCCCCAAACCATATTACATTGTTACTTTTTTATTTATGATTACCATTGATTGATTACATATAGCTTTCAAAACATTGTTCAGGTAGTCTAGATTTACCGAAGCACTTGTTCATTTATTTTTATCACTACTGCTTGCACAAATATACATATAGTATAGAACCATAGGGGAACCACAACATCCCCATCATTCTGTACATATGAAAACCTCCCCCCAATCTGGGGAGGTGTTCCTAATTTGGATGACACATCAGTACAACCAACACACACACAAGTGAGTGCCATTGTTTTAGGATTAGCTTTTCTTGGGTCCACCTCGCTAGGCACCATTATCCAGAACAATCCACCCATCTAGTAGCCCTTCCTCTTTAGGAATTGTCTCTCCAACCATCAACCACCATGGAAGGACCAAAAAACCTACCATATATAACCCCATCCTCTTCATCCTAGTTTGTACAAACTTGGGCCCCCTCTCCTAGTTATATTGGTCATCCACCACTCACAAGGAGTAAGAAGACAAAATCCCATTATCAACACCCACATCATGGGGGAAATGCTTCTACAAATGGGGGCACTCATAGTTCCCACTAGAACTACAATCAAACCAAGCATACATGTACCACCCGTACATGGACTCATCACCATTGCCCCTTTTGTGAGCTCCAGGGTCATCCATCCCATCAGTGCCTTGAACTTACTCCAGAACTAGTCCAAGAAGTTCGTTTGAAGCACACAAAACAACATAGGATTATTACTACTCATTACACTACTTCGATGTTCCCCCTCCCCCAACATGCACCCATTACTCCATCAGGTGAGGTTTCATGCACCTTGACATCATTTCTTACCCCTCACATGGGTAATCCCCCCTCACACCCAATATACCTCACGACTAATGCTCAGTCATGTAGACTTGGTGGCACCCCTTCCACCTCTAGTACCACAATGTCTACTAGACCCTATCCTTGTTAGGAAAATGGAAGTGTATACCAACATCCATCATGGGCCATCACCCTTTATTGGGATTAACTTATCCAAGCACGATTTCCATCTTCTACCCCGTTACAAATACGAGACATCGTTAACACCTTTACAGTTTGTCAGTGTATTATAGATGATGAGGCATCCTCATGCATTATGTCCTCATCATATTGGAAACAACTAAGCTCCCCTACTCTTATCCCATCGATGACTAAGTTAAGAGCCTTTGATGGTAGACTTTGTTACCCATTAGGGATATTACCTAATCTCCCCATTGAGTTAGGTGGTAAGACTATTTTGATCAATGTTGTTGTCATGGATGGTCTGATGGATTACAATATTCTCCTCGGTCATGATTTCATATATGCCATCAATGTTGTGTTGTCTTCCCTGTTTCGAGTCATGATATTTCCACATGAGGGATGCATCATCACCATCGATCAAATCTCCTACATTGATCCGCCCCCTCAGGATACTCATAATAGAATCTCACATCATGTTGCTCACATTGAGTCCATGCACTATGTGTCCACTACCACTAGTCATGAAACATCCACTCCACCCAAAAATGAGCCCATGCCTTTAGAACCACCTCCTCACCACTTAGTTTTGAAGGATGGGAAAATCCATTCATTTTTAGGGGAATCCATACATGTTTTTTCCCCTTCTTCCCAAAAGATGAAGAATTATTTGAGGCCACTACTTCTTCCAATTATTATAGTGATAACCTTCGTTTAGGTTCTCCTATCCACTGTTGGAAAGGTCCTAACAATTCACTTGGGGCACCCTCTAATATTATCTTCCTTGACAAGGTCATTATTCCCTCTCAAATAAGATCATGTCTTGTCATTGATAGGGATAGCAGGGACTCCAATTCCATGATGAACAACCATGGCCATATCAGATATGTTGCCATACATTTTAAAGTCCCAAACCCCCCAATAGATATTACCCAAAATAATGGATTTGATACACTGTTTCATATCCTCTTTTGTGGATGTTCAACTTTGAACTACCCATTATTTTACCTTTGGCCCATAATATTGGGTATTTGGCAAAAACCCTTCCCCCAGTCCTCATATAATAATACAGGAGGTAGTACCACTTCCCACCTTGGTCCCATAAGACCTAGCTCTTGACACAACACCAGATCACAATAGACCCTTCATGGGAACCCTTATAGCACCACCTTGTGTCCAATGCCCCCAAACATCATGCAATTACAAGCCACATGGCCTAATCGGAATGATACACCAAGATAGTTTCATTACTTCTTATGGAAAGGCCCCCTTAGCCTTGGTAATTTCCAGTTCCCCCATAGAGAAACATGGTCTCCCTTAGGATTTTCTTGTTTGGGAACCCATGGTTCCCTACTCTACTTCAGGGAGTTCCTTTCTTTGGAACCCATGGTTCCATGGCCTCCCTTAGGGAGAACCTTGTTTGGGAACCCATGGTTCTCCAACCTCCTTCAGGGAGTGCCTTTCTCAAGAAATCATTGCTTTGTGGCCCCCCTTAGGGAGTGCCTTTTTCAAGAACCCATTATTCCCTGGCCTCCTTCAAAGAGTGTCTTTCTCAGGAACCCATTGTTCTGTGGCCTCCCTTAAGGAGTGCCTCTTTCGGGAACCCATGGTTCCCCAACCTCCTTCAGGGAGTGCCTTTCTCATGAACCCATTATTCTGTGGCCTCCCTTAGGGAGTGCCTTATTCGGGAACCCATGGTTCCCCGACCTCCTTCTGGGATTTCCTTTTTCAGGAACCCATCATTCTGTGGCCTCCCTTAGGGAGTGCCTTTTTTGGGAACCCATGGTTCCCTGGCCTCCTTCAAGGAATTCCTTGTTTAGGAAACCATCGTTCCTTGGCCTCCCTTAAGAAGTGCCTTGTTTGAGAACCCATGATTCCTCGACCTCCCTCAAGTATTTCCTTTCTTAGGAACCCATCGTTATGTGGCCTCCCTTAGGGAGTGCCTTTTTTCAGGAACCCATGGTTCTTTGGCCTCCTTCAAGGAGTTCCTTTTTCAGGAACCCATTGTTCCTTGGCCTCCATTAGGGAGGGCCTTATTTAGGTACCCATGATTCCCTGACCTCCTTCAAGGCATGCCTTTTTCAAAGAACCCATTTTTTTTTGGCCTCCCTTTGGGAGTGCCTTGGTCAGGAACCCATGCTTCCCTGGCCTCCTTTAGGGAGTGCCTTTCTCAAGAACCCATTGTTCCATAGCTTCCCTTAAGGAGTTCCTTTTTCGAGAACCCATGTTTCCCCAACCTCCTTCAGGGAGTACCTTTCTCAGGAACCCATTATTCCATGGCCTCCCTTAGGGAGTACATTTATCGGGAACCCATGGTTCCTTGGCCTCCTTTAGGGAGTGCCTTTTTCTAGGAACTCATTGTTCTACAACCTCCTCCAAGGAGTGCCTTTTTCTTGAACACATGGTTCCTTGGCCTCCCTTAGGGAGTTCTTTTTTCTAGAAAATCATCATAACCTAACCTTATTTAGGGATTACCTCTTCTAAGAGCTCATTCTTCCTTGGCATCCTTCTAGGGCACCCAAAATTTTCATCAAAGGACCATTTTTCCCACCAATGTTAAATCTCAGGTAAACTTACTCACTATCGTTTATGTCAAATCACTGTCATATGTTCTTTATCATAAGATATTTTTCACTTCGGGTATTTGATGTTTTTGTGTGTAGGTACTTGATCCAACAATATACAACCCATTCAATTTTTCCCACCCTATGGCCCCTTCAGGTAGATGTTCAAAAATGGCATGCACTCACACCCTTTGCAAACAACTACATATCCCAGTTACAACCCTTTAAATTTATCCTTAGGATCCCCACACCCGGCTCTGCGATACCATCACCTCTATTGCATTCTGGTACTCTCAACTAGTATAATTCTCACCTCCATGAGTCTTTCCACATATATTTATCCCTTGACATATTGACACTTATGTTGTTCTATCCATTAGGATTGGGAGTCCTGGTAGTGTTACACCCTAGAGTAAGAACCTCATACTTCTTCCTCATCATCATACTAACCACCCCATTATGGAATCCCACATAATGTTATTGGTTAAATTAAATGAACCTCCTCAATATCATTAACCCTTCATATCATCTAACCTCAATTACCCATCTGCAATTTCATCCTCCATCCATTTACCTGTGTAATATCCCTCGATCGAAACCAAATGTAAGTATAATCCAAGTATATTTAATCTAGTGAGTTGTTTAGACATGATTTTTGTAATAAACCTTTCATGTCATGGTGTGTGCATATACTGCGCAGTAAAGGGATGTAATATGCACATTTCTGAATACCGCGTGCAGTAACTAAGGTGCACACAACCTTAAGGACAGAGGATACAATGCGCAATAACTAAGTGCGTGCAATATTAAGGTCAGTGAACCTTTGTGTATATAATATGCATTATAGGCTGGTGAGCCAATATTATAAGTCGGAATGCTTATGTATTGGAATTAGGCCAGCGTGCCTAGATGTTAAATGCTAGAGAACCTACTTTGTATATGACTCATGATTAATATAAAATACATCACTACATGCAAACCGACCACGATAAAAGAGATGGGGGACAAAACTTCACCAATTAGGGAAAGGGAGGGCCAAAAGTCAAGGGAATATTATATTAATATTTCCTAAAACATAAAGTATGGATAATTAGTTTATCCTAAGTTATAAAGTTGGGGACAAGTGGACAAAAGTAACTTCTGATATGACAAGTGTCAAGTTGGGGACATGCATTCATATCGAGGGGAAACTTAGCTCAGGGGGGATTTTTCTGACATATACTTTACGAATGGGGAAGGGGGGGGGACCATCAGGCTGACCATCACTTTTGACAAAGAGTTCACAGTGATTCCAAAACATACTATGTTATCCAGTCAATGACTCCATGACCATTTCACTCATACATTCTATTATCCTTGAGACAACCATTTCACCTTTCTGAAGCCTGTTTTCCCATCCTTTTTGGTCGGTGTACTTGGTTAGCTTGGAGCGGGATTGAAGAAGCAGGTTGTCAGGCTTGTGAGAAGTTCTCTGAGCGAGAGAATTGTTAGAGATTGATTTCCATCAGTGCTAAAATGTAGCTACAACGCTTTGAGACTTCTGGTCCGGCCTGTTGCTGAAGCCCTAGAAGGGAAGTGGGGTAGCTGAGGGACTGATGAGAAGAGAAGGGGCACACTTCCTTGGGTGGGACAGGCATGTGGGGAATGAGAGGCTATAGGCTGTTAGTTGAGTGAGCACCTGAGACAAAGTCTTTCTTGTTGTCCATGAGCCTTATCCTGGATAGGAATCCCTTTAGCCTGGGTGCAGTTCAGTCCCAGCTCGGGGGTGATTCACTGTTGAGAGTGATGAATAGTATAGTCTATGGTTGGGAGGTTCGTGGATGGTCTGTAAGCAAATGGTGACAATCTTTCTAATATAAGTACCAATTGTATGATATATGGATATGTTGTTTTGTTATTTACATGCCTATGTTACGATTTTATCATATATGTCACTATGATTGCTTGTGTGCTTATGGGTAATTTCCTGTAAATGATGCCTATCGGTAATTACTGTTATTTTAATATAAAAGTCGTATGTTACTGAAAGTAATTGTTTTTTTATGTTTAGATGTAAAGCTTCTGTGAGCATGCTGTATGCATATGTTTTAGTTGCATGGAGTCTAAAGAGCAAATTTAGGTGGCATTGCTTAGTTGACTACTGGGTATGCTACTATATCTTCCACAGTATGGGAATGAAAGTGTTTCCTAGAGTAGCATGGCCCAGCCTGATGACTAGGAATGTTACTAACTTGCGTTAGAGAATGAGTGTTTTCTCTAGAGTGGCATACCCCACCTCAGGTTGGTCGGGGGGATCGTTACAGTGTGGTATTAGAGCCTCAGTTCAACACTGAGCTTGGATGGGCCAGAAGGGTGCAATTGAAGTGAATATTCATAGAAAAGTAACTTCGAAGTGAACAGAATTAGAGTCATAGAGTTTCCTTGGAAAAGGTTGGCATACTCGCATGCATGGTAAATTTGGCACCACGTGGAAAATCATGGCGTGCTAGTGTGTGCGGTAAATTGTGGCGTCGCGTGGAATATTATTATGTGTAGATGCACGCGCTGAAATTAGCCTTGCGTGGTAAGAACATACATAGTAAGGTGCACATGGGGTGTGCAAGTATTTATTAACACATAGGAGTTTTGTTAGTATGTGCATAAGTATGCGTATAAGTTGTTTTGTGACGGTGTATTCAGTAGTGTGCGTAGATATTTGAGCACGAAGGAATATGTTAAACTTGACATGGTGCATGCATAGGAAGAAAATGCATGTGGAATATCGGTGCGTAGTATAGAAACTGTGTGCAGTGGATATTGGTACACAACGCTAGAGTAGTGTGCATAAGTAGTCAGTACGACGAAGAAGAAATGCACTGTAGATTTAGGTGTGCGAAGAAGCATTTACCTTGTAATATTGTTATGCACGATAACACAAATGAACAGGTCAAGTTAATGTGCATGAAGACCCTTGGAAGGCGAGGAGTCTGAGTTTAAATTGCATAATAATAAAAGAAAAATAAACACATAACCGCAGTGAAGCATTAATTAAAAAGAATTCCGAATTTTAATTTCTTCCAATTTAGACAGATGAAAATAAAATATAAGATTACAAGAAAAACTTATTATAAAAGAAAACAAGAGTCATAACATCACCAGATAGAAATTGTAATAAAACAGTCTAGAATCTATTTCTGTATTTATATAATCATATTAATCACAAAATTACAAAAGGGTGATGACAACAGTTAGCCTGTTGTAAAAAGGGTCATTGAAGAACATGCCTATCATCTCTTGTACTCTCTACCCCCGTTACCGGCTGTTCAAAATTCACTGAGACATGCTTATCTTAGTTGAATACTGACTTTAGCTTAGTGATCTTCGCCTTTAAAGAAGAGTCTAACCAGACCGGTTGATTTTCTCCAACACTTTCGGCCGCTTCAACCGTAGATTCCTCCTTCTTATGCCGCTTACTCATTTTCTTCTTAGTGTCTGGCCTGTTGATGACTAATCCTTTATATTGGGATTCATCCTGACTTCCAATCATGAGTCTATAACCGGCTCTGTGTGGAACTTAGTTGATAGAAGGTGTGTAAGGATCCTTTCCTCCTTATTCGCAGGAAATCCTAGCATGTTGCTCGAATAACTAGTCTCACTCGACTTAGCTTTGTCCATGTATCTCAGGTTGGGGATACCGAAATGTGTCCTTATAGAGAGTAGGAAGTCGAGAAGATTGAATATTACTACGATTATGGGTATGCAGATATCTTCATACTTAGGGAGTGGTAATTATAGAACTCCACTTATGAAGCATAGATGGATTATGTACAAAGAACGTTGAGTTTCCATGCTCGGCCAATCCATTTCGAATGATTAGATTTTGAGTTCGTTACATGGCGACATTCAGCTGACGTCACATGTCTGCAAAGTACCAAACGAATGAAGCAGGGTGATCTGACTAGCCATCGCCCGCTCCACGAGTGGTGGATTTGACATGTTGAGACACGTAATACCACATCTTGGTGAAAGTGGTTTCGACAAAACCACCTTCTTGCGCAAGTGTATCTTGGAAGGCACTGCGCGTTAGCATTCGCGAGACTCGGGTCTTATCTAGAATTGTCGTGGTGATAACACTAGGAAACTGAGAGTGATAATGCTGATGTGTATATTGAATTGAAATAGAAAATATTCTCATGAATTGTTGATTTGTTAGTCTGATTAGTTTCGATGGCTGCACGTTTTGTAGAATTAACAACAACTCGGTCAGGTCAGACCAGTGTAGAGTCCGTAGAAATGGAAGAGTCAAAGGGGAATTATAGTCATCCAAAGAAGAGCAAAGGGATGGATGTCCATTTGGGCATGGAAGGAACGAACTCCAACAGACATGGAGAAGAAAGGAATGAAGATATGAATATGGCTGAGATCATTAAGAATTTGCAGAAGGATGTCCAAAGCCATAAAGCTAATAATGAAAGGCTTATAAAAGCCAAAGAACAACAGGATGACTTCAACATGAAGTTATTGGAAGGTTTGAATAGAATAGAGAATAAATTGGTTAAGGAGAGTGACTCAAGTAGATCTGAGAGTCACAAATCTTCAAAGGAGAAGGGAGAAGTAAAAAGTGCTAGTATACATCACCATCATTCCCATAGGCATTCCCATAAGAGAGAAGGCAACAACTCAAGTCTATCCCATGTCAGAAGGTATAAGAGATCTGGGGTGGATGAGTTGTGAGGAGAACTGAACAAAATCAAACCTCCTACATTTGATGGTGAGCACAAGAAGGATGAAGATGCCGGAACATGGTTGCTAGGCATGAGGAAGTATTTTCAATTGCATATTTATTCTTCTCATGCTGAAGGTAGAATCACTATCTATCAACTCAAAGGAAAGGGCTCCATGTGGTGGGATCAACTTGTGTAGGTACAACACATTGTAGAGAAAAGTGTTACTTGGAGAGAATTCAAGAAGTATTTTGAGAAGAAGTACTTGACCAAGAGATACTATGACAAGAAAATGAAAGAGTTCTTTGAACGCAAGCTTGGAAGTACGACCATAGATGAATATGAGAGAAGGTTTTTGGAACTGTTGAAGTATGTCTCTTTCATTAAGGATGAGACAGTCAAGATTCAACGGTACTTAAGTGGATTGCCACCGTTCATCAGTGAAAAAATACAGTATGATGATCCCAAGACATTAGAAGAGACCATAAGGAGGGATAAATGCTTATATGACCAACTAAAAGTAAGACCAGCTTTCCAAAAGGCTTGGGAAGACAATAAGAAATTCAAGATGGATCAGAGGAAGAAGGGAGCTAAGCCACCATTCTTCAGAAATAATCCACAATGGCAGCAAAAGCATAAGGAAACCAGAGTGATTGACACAGGGAGTCAAGGGCCAAGACAACCACCTATGCAATGTTGGGGTTGTAAAGGAGACCATAGGTTCAGATATTGTCCTCACAAAGGGGAAAATAGTAGGGTTGTTCACAATGTACAACGAGATGAGACAGTAGAGGACATGGGCATAAATATGCTAAGGATTTATGCAGCCCTTGACAACAAGCAAGCAGAGTATCAGTCCCACATGATTGAAGTGGAAGGTATGATCAACAACCAAACCCTTGCTATTTTAATTGATTCAGGATCTAGCCATAGTTATATATACCCTAAGTTGGTGGAAAGTTTGCCATTGCCAATAAGAAAGCATGGGAAATCCTGGTTGGTGCAACTGGCTATAGGAGCTAGAAGAAAAGTTAATGAGATAGTTAAGCTCTGCCTCATAGACATGAATGGACTAAATACCAGGGCAGATTTGAACATCTTACCCTTAGGTTCCTATGACTATTTAATTGGGATGGATTGGTTGGACCCACATCATGCTCTATTGGATTGTCATAACAAAGAATTCACTTGCTTGGATGAATAAGGGAACCAAAGGAAAGTGTAGGGAATTCCCAGGGAAGTAACCATTAGAGAAATTTCAGCATTGCAGCTGAAGAAATGTTATAGAAGAGGATGTCAAATATTTGCAACTCATATGGAGGAGAAACCTGAAGAAAAGGTACCAAATTTGGAGGACTATGCAGTCCTGAAAGAGTTTGAAGATGTATTCAAGGAAGTACCAGGACTACCCCCAAGGAGAGACATTGATTTCTCTATAGATTTGATTCCTGGAGCAACGCCAATGTCAAAGACTCCTTACAGAATGAGTACACTAGAATTGAAGGAGTTGCAAATGTAGCCTAAAGAACTTCTGAAGAAAGGGTATATATGCCCAAGAGTAACATCTTGGGGTGCCCCAGTCTTGTTTGTGAAAAATAAAGATGGAACATCAAGATTGTGCATTGACTTCAGACAATTGAATCAAGTGACTATTAAGAACAAATATCCTCTACCAAGGATTGATGACCTCTTTGATCAATTGAAGGATGCAGGGATATTTTCAAAGATAGATCTCAGATTAGGATATCATTAGGTAAGAATTAAAGAAGAAGATATTAGCAAGACCTCCTTCAGGACAAGGTATGGTCATTATGAGTTCACAGTGGTACCATTTGGATTGTCAAATGCACCATCTATTTTCATGTGCTTAATGAATGGTGTTTTCTAAGAGTATTTGGACAAGTTTGTCATTGTATTTTTGGATGACATTCTTATATATTCCAAGTCAGAGGAAGAGCATGAGCATCATTTGAGGATGGTGTTGCAAGTATTAAGGGAACATCAGTTGTATGCCAAATTGAGCAAGTGCTCATTTGATCAGAAACAAATTCATTATTTGGGGCATATCATCTCAAAAGATGGGATAGAAGTGGACCCTGAGAAGGTAGAATCCATTAGAGAATGTTCAACACCAAAGAATGTGACAGAGGTCATATCTTTCATGGGCCTTGCAAGTTACTACAGGAGATTCAATGGAGGATTCTCGAAGATAGCACACCCAATCACTTCCTTGCAAAGAAAGGGTATGCAGTTTTAGTGGACGTTGGACTGTGAAAGGAGTTTCCAACATTTGAAACAATTATTGACAAGTGCTCCAATACTAAGGATTGCAGACCAAAATGAATATTTAATTGTATGCACAGATGCATGTAATGAAGGAATGGGTGGAGTCCTCAGTCAAAATGGATTCGTGATATGTTATGAATCAAGGAAGTTGAAAGAGAATGAAAGAAACTATGCCGCTCATGATTTGGACTTGGCATCCATAGTACATGCCCTGAGGAAATGGAGACACTACCTCATGGGAAATAAGTTTGAGATAAGAACAGACCACAATGGTTTGAAATATTTATTTGATCAGCCAAATCTAAATGCTAGACAAAGCAGATGGTTAGAATTTCTAACAGAATATAACTTCGATATAAAGCATATCAAAGGGAAAGAAAATAAAGTGGTTGATGCACTCAGTAGGAGGGTGCATGAACTACGTGCTACAACCATCAACATGTATCATACTGATGTTAAAATCAAAATTATGGAGGCTGCAAATATAGATTTGTAGTACAAAGAATTTGTAGCAATGCTACAATAGGGTAAGATACTTTGGAAGATGGATATTTATAAGTTGGGAGTAGATGGTATACTACTTCACAAGAAAAAAAAAATTGTACCAAATGTCTAGGACTTGAAACGTATATTTTTGCATGAGATGCATAATGCTCCTTATGCAGGGCACCCTAGATATCAGAAAACTGTAGCAATGGTCAAGAACCAATACTTGTGGCCAGGTATGAAGAGAGAAATTGCAGAATACATTGCTAGGTGTATGGAATGCCAGAAAGTTAAAACAGACCATAGGCACCCAGCAGGATTGTTGCAACCTTTGCCCATTCCTGAATGGAAGTGGGAAGTGGTGACAATGGATTTTATGACGAGATTTCCCAGAACATGCAAGCTACATGATTCGATTATGGTAGTGGTGGACAAGATTACAAAAGTTTCCCAATTTATTCCACTAAAAACTACTCACAAAGAAGCAAATGTTGCTGATATTTTCATGGAGGAAGTGGCAATATTGCATGGAATTCCTAAAACGATTTTGTCTAACAGAGACCCTAAATTCACCTCAAATTTCTGGAAAGGATTGTTCAAAGGATTCAGAATGAATCTGAACTTTAGTACATCTTACCATCTTGAGACTGATGGACAGACAAAGAGGGTGAACAAAGTGATAGAAGATATGTTGAGAATGTATGTGATGGATAAACCATCAAAATGGGAAGACTACCCACATTTAGTAGAATTTGCTTATAACAATGGGTATCAGACATCATTGAAAATGATCCCATTTGAAGCACTTTACGACAGAAGGTGCAATACTCCAGTAAGTTGGGATAATCCAGCTGATAGAACAGTAGTTGGGCCAGAATTTCTCAAGGAGATGGAGGACCAAATGTTAAAAATTAGGCAGAATCTGAAAGTTGCCCAAGACAGACAGAAAAGTTATGCTGATAAAAACAAAATCCATAGAGAATTAAAAGTGGGTGATCATGTTTTCCTGAAAGTGAAAGCTAACAGGAGCTCCCTGAAGCTGGGAAGCTGTGCCAAGTTAGCAGCTAGATTTTGTGGACCATTTGAAATCCTAGAGAGGATTGGTCTAGTTGCTTTTATGATTGCATTGCGTACATCTATGTCTGTTCATAATGTCTTCCATATATCATTTCTAAAGAAATATACACTCGATGCTAATCATGTTATTGATTGGAATGTTATTCAGGTGGACCAAGAAGGCGCTTTCCAAGTGCATATGGTGCGCATCCTGGATCGAAAAATCAAACAACTCTCGAATAGAGCCATAGGGCTTGTAAAGGTCCAATGGACCTGGTATGGACCTGAAGATGCTACTTGGGAGCATGAGGATGCAATGCGGGTAGAATACCCGTATCTTTTTGAAGAATTTTGAGAATTTTGTTGTATATGGGTACATGATGCACCGAGGACAGTGCATAAATAAGGGGAGGGGATTGTAATATCCCTCGGCCAAACCCAAATGTAAATATAATCCAAGTATATTTAAGCTAGTGAGTTGTTTAGACATCATTTTTGTAATACACCTTTCATGGCATGGTGCATGCATATACTGTGTAGTAAAGGGATGTCATGTGCACATTTCTTAATACTGTCCACAGTAACTAAGGTGTGCGCAACCTTAAAGACAGAGGATACAACGTGCAGTAACTGAGTGCGCACAATATTAAGTTCGACGAACCTTTATGTATATAATACGCATTATAGGCTGGTGATCCAGTATTATAAGCCAAAATGCTTATGTCTTGGAATTAGGCGCATACTTAGGGTGGACGGAGTCTTTCCTGTTGTCCATGAGCCTTAGCCTCGATGGGAATCCCTTTACCCTGGGTGGAGTCTCGGGGGTGATTCACTGTTGCGAGTGATGAACAGTGTAGTCTATGGCTAGGAGGTTCGTGGACGGTTTGTAAGAACTTGGTGACAATATTTCTAAGATAAGTACCAATTGTATGATATATGGATATGTTGTTTTGTTATTTACATGCCTATGTTACGATTTTATCATATATGTGACTATGATTGCTTGTGTGCTTATCGGTAATTTCCTGTAAATGAGGCCTATCGGTAATTACTGTTATTTTAATATAAATTTCATATGTTACAGAAAGTAATTGTTTGTTTATGTTTAGATGTAAAGCTTCTGCGAGCGTGCTGTATGTATATGTTTTATTTGCATGCAATCTAAAGAGTAAATTTAGGTGGCATTGCTTAGTTGACTATTGGGTATGCTATTGTATGTTCCGCAGTATGGGAACGAAAGTGTTTCCTAGAGTAGCATGGCCTGGCCTGATGGCTGGGAATGTTACCAACTAGCATCAGAGCATGAGTGGTTTCTCTGGAGTGGCATACCCCGCCTCAGGTTGGTCGGGGAGATCGTTACATCCTGGTATAGAAACCCACCCATGGGTCCCCCACACTTCATCAATTACATTCCCCTACTTGCATCCCATGAGGCCAGATCATTCTTCATTAGGGAACTCATTTCTATACATGTACTTTCAACCAAATTATTCTTTATTTATTTGGTAATTGTATAAATCACATTTCAAATTTAGTAGGTAGAATAGATTTTTTCCATCACAACAAGTGGCATGTTTTACCTTGGGACACAACAAGCCATGTTGCCCTTGGTTGGGGAATTTCATTTCCATCACCATATCTGCAAATTTATCCTTATCATCGAAAAATATTGACCATCATCGACACCCTTATCCCAAATATTTTTATTTTAACCTATCATCGCTCCTTTGCAGTCTCACCCATTCAAGATAGTTTACCTAATATCTGGTCATCCCCCACCAGATCATGTTTTATGGTTGTTGCCATCATCCCATTTTCCCCCACCAAGGGAATTTCTTACATCCCATACAGTTTGAGCTTCGTTCATGTCACAATTTCATCCATCTTTTCCTCCATACAATTCCTGACACCATTTTGATCAAATTGATGTCAATAAGCCCTTTGCTTCTTACAGTCATGCCCACTTCCTCGTTGACGTCGGCACAATTTTCCAGGAAGGTGGAAATATCTTGTCTCTCATTCCACTATCAATGAATAGTCTCATATGGCACATACATAGTCATGATTTCTTTATGATGTCGTTGATCCCCATAAAATTCGACTCCAACAAAGTTTCATGTTATGGTGGGTCTTACTATGTGATTGTTGTAGCTTTCAATAGCATTCAAATACCTCTAGATTTGATAGGCCATCAATGCCTCCAAGTCATTCACCACTCGATTCAAAGCTAGTTCATCTTTTATTATTGATGCCCCGAGGGTGATGTGGATATCCATTTCATTAAAAGTTTTTAGTTACTCTCATATTTTTTTTGTTTCATAACACGAGAATGGGGCATGACTGTCTCATTTGTACAAAGATAAAACTTTACATTTCATTTTTTGGAGAATTGTTGACACTACTATGAATCCCCTCTTCCTCCGACGGGACGTTCCTACCATCCCTCTTCAACAACAACTACAACTCTCCTATTGTTACAACAATTTCAACAGAAAGAAACATTGATGTATTTAGGCTATATGTATGTTCCTAACCTCACACATCAGGGGGAATTTGTTATCACCAAAAAATTGCTCAGACAAATACAAACAATGGATGAAAAACCCAACACAACAAACTACCAATAATTATAGAAGGATCACATTCAAATTGGCAAGATACCCACAAAAATATGCAAAACATATCCTGAATTTTTGTGCACATTCAACAAAAGCAGCGTGTGCACATAAGCGTGGTTTAACATGGTGTATGAAGTGCATAGTGTGTGGTTCGCACGACTGACAATAAGGAAACCTGTGTGGATGCGAAAACAATGCATTGATGATTTTGGTTGGGCCTCAACCACTTATGGGATGAAGTAGATCTCGACCATACCCAAAAATCTCCCAAAAATTATGCCTTGGGATCACTGAAAAGGATGGTAGGTACCTCCAAAGGCCTCCCATTCACACTTGTAACTATTTGAAAAATATATTTCCATTGTCCTATAAATAGAGGATCATTGCATGCAAAAAAGAAGAGGAGTCCATATCATTTTTATGTTGTTCATAATTCTCTTGGAGAAATCCATCTTTCCTTTGAGCCATTATTTTTGAGCTAGTGTAGCATTGATTAAGCTTCACAGCTCTTGTGAAGCTAAGCTTTGGGTATTCATTGGATAGTGATAGATCTAGTTTTTTTTATGTATCAAAGGACCCTCCCTTGGGAGGAATAGGGGATTCATTGTCCCAGATTTCTCCTCTTGGTGCACTCAATTCGAAGATTCAGTTCTATTGGGTAACCATTCCACGAGTTCAATTTCATGCATCACTTGTTTATGTTTGTTTATTTTGTTTCTCAATCTTAGTTGTTATTTTATTTCTTCGTATTTTGTTTTCTAATTTGCAAGTTGACTAACTTGCTAACCATCTTTCTATTATGCCTTGTTATCTTACCAGGGTAGTTAAGGAAACCTCTTTTTCCCACTCTTGTGACAAAATAACCCAAACAACCTCAACACGCATTCCTTAAGAAACATGCAAAATACACATGGAGTACTTTTAAATATGGTAAAAAACAAGTATTAAGTCAATTTATGGTGGAAAATGTGCTTAAGGTGAGAGGCTTTGGAATAGACAATAATGGGGCTCATCATCACCCCCCAACTGAAACTTTGCACACCCTTTGTGCAACAAAATCTGGTTCTTCATCTCTCATTACGATTGTTGTTGTGCACTAATCTCCTGACCACTGCTAGGTTGTTGTCTAATAATTTGTTGTTGTTGTTCAACATTATGCTACTATGCATTAATCTGTTGCTGATCAATGCCCTATTGTTGGAGGATTCATTGATTCTAATTGTTAGTCCCCTCACTATGGTCACATATTCTTGTTCTTGTATATTCTAGAGATTATGAGCAAACTCCATGGATATATCATCATCAAACCCTATGAGTCTCTCAAAGTAGCCCAACCAATCACATCTCTGAACAATTTCCACTACCTCAGGGTTGTCATAAAACCTAGAAGGCTCTATTGGTTCTGTCCTCTTGAATCCTACTCCCATGATTGTTTGTTAAGGATGTTGAGTTGAGTGTTTGAAAGGAGAAAAAGGTTGGTTACAAGTTTCCTGTAGGATGTTCAAATTGACTTGTTCCTTGGAGAGGAGGATAAATTGAGATTGTTTTTAGGTAAATATAGTGGTCAAAAATTCAATAAGGTTTTTTTTCTTTGAAGAAAAGGAAAAATGAGGGTTTTCTCTGACAATTTTCAAGTCGACACATTTCTTTTCATTTGTTCCTATAGAAACATATCCTGTAGAAGCATATTTCTATAGGAACTGTGTAAATCACAATTTCTACAGGATGCAGTTTTGAAGACTTGTGAAACAAACTCTAGTGTTGAGAGTGTTTGACCATAGGTTTATGAATATCAACAATTTGTTAGACTGAGATATCTTAACACATGGGAAGTTGGTTCAATTTTTAGAACATATTCTACAGTATTGTAAATATGGAAAAAATGGGTTTCTGTAGGGTACGACTTTCTTGTTGTTCAATGACCATAAAACCTTCCAGGAACAACCATAAGTCAAAAACACAAGAAAACTAAAATAAATACAACAAATGTTCAATATTGAAGGGATATTTCTTTGTTTAGGGTTTCATGGCTACCTACAGTCTGTAGAAAATTTTCTCTTGCGATGTCCTCGGATCCTCTGGTTTATTGTTTTTCCTTTTCTTTTCCTCTTCTTGTGTGAGCACGGATTCCTGATTTCACCCAACTAGAGCCACTCTTCTTCTTCAAATTCAAAATGGTGCTATGATTTTTCTAACTCCGAGTTATACCCTCAAATAATGGATATGACTGTTGCATTGTCACAACAATACAACAACAATTGAATTGATGTTTTCATAACTCCTTAATTCATGTTTGTTTACTCAAAGTAATGAACTTCCACTTAAACCACTTATTCTCCACATGCCAATTCGAATCTTGGAACGAATTATGGCCATCCCCCCAGTTGACAAGGCATGAACATCCTTGTTTCCATCACCTTATTGAATTTATAAATGATTTAAACCATATGAAATAACCATAGGTAAATTTGTATGAAGGTTAATGAAATGTTGTGAGGATAGATAATTGTGTTACCTTTGTTTAGCTTTGCATGCACATTCATTTTTCTTCTTGTAGGTGGCTAGAGTAATGGAAAATGGTGACTTGTATTATTGATGATGTCTCTAGATTATCTTATCGTCCTCCTCGAGATCATATCTGCAATTCTCTAGAATAACGTTGCTTCCAATCGTTCTACATGATACAAAGCATCATGTAGATCTATTTCTGCCATGTTGAATATTTTCTACATGGTTCAAATTATCCTGTAGAATTTGTTTTTTTTCTATACTGAGGGTGTATTTGATGGAAATAATGGTTGGATAAGGTTGTTTTATTACTGATATTTATATTTAAATTGTTTATGCTGGTCTTAACTTGGGTTTCCTTCCATTATTTGTAGAAATGTCCTTGTAGGCTTATCCTATAGAATCCTGTAGAATAACCTTACAAGTTGATTTTAATGAAAAGAAAGGGTAAAATGACATATATGGGATATGGAAAGTGGTAAATATGATAAATATGGATGATTATATGGAGATGATAGGAAATGTTACGAATATGGAGATAATGGAAAATGCTATGTATAAATATAGAAAAATTAAAAATGATTACTGTACTTATTGAGTTTTTGTTGACTATTGATTTTATTCATGTGAAAATGGATGCAACGATGAAGTGTTGGGTACTTGTAAAAACAAAACATTAGTAAAAAAAATATTTTTTCTTTTTTTTCTTTTCTTTTTTTCTCTTTTTTTTACAAGGCAAAAGTACCATCACTAGTTTTCACCAATGCCTCGCCTCATCAAGCCTCTGGGAGGTTTTCTTGATGAGGATATTTATTCTTCAAGTCTGATAATGCATCCATTGGAGGTTTTCACCCACATATCTGTCCTAGATACCCCAGGGAGGTTTTTGTCTAGGATTTTTATCCTTTTTTTTTATATCTCTTTATTTGGATGGATTGAGAACATCTCTGTTGTCAATCACATCTAGATATTGTGTCTTAACTTTTGTTGTAACCTCTTCCCTTGTCATTTTCTTGTTGTAAACTGAAACCATTTACTAACAAGGGAATTCCTTCTTTATCAATGGTTTTAATCCGAACTGAACAATTATGATGAGCTGTAGGGTTAGAATATTGAGGTATGAAACCTCTACTACTTCTACCTTTCTTTCTTGAGTACCTTGAATGGTTCTTGAATATTATCTTGATATCATCATAGTCCAATTGATATATATCTCCATTGGATAGGAGATTCAATGTTTCCATGAGATCTTCTATTAATTCTCTAAGTAAGACAAGCTTGAGTGAGTCTACATCCATAGTGCAGTTTTGAACTCTTTTGTAGCTTAGTTAAAATCTCTCTTCAAAGTATTCTAGAGATTCATCATCAGGTCCTCATGTCATTTTGGAAATTGCATCCCTTATGTACCTTGCTATACAATAGTCTTATCTTTCACTAAAGGTATTTTTCATTTGATCCCAAGTTGTGATATTTATTCCCTCTAAGCTCATGAATCATATAAGAGTTGAATTATTCAAGTTATAAGGACAAAATTTGAGCTTATGTTCATCAGTAGTATAATCATATGTCCTACATATAACCGCAAACTCAAACAAGAAAGTATCAGGATCTTTGGAAACAAGCCCATGAAAATGAGGTAAAGCAGAAGGATTAATATTTTTCATCTTGGCTTCTCCATCAAATTCCCGAATAGGGAACTCAAATATTTCTTCTTCACCAACCATTAAATGAGGTGAGGATTGACTCTCTTATGAAAGATTTTCAAATTCTCTAGCTTCCCTTTCCAAGAAACTTTTTAGTGTTTCAAGACTAATCTCTAGATTGCTTGTCCCTGTTTTTGTGGTGAGGTTTTTTTGTAAAAGTTTTCCTTTCCTATCTCTAGGTCTAGTCATTCATTAAATTAAAAGAAAGTGATTTTTTCCCCCTGATATTTAATGAAAAAAGAGAGTGTGACAAGGAGCTATCAATACTCACACGGAGTGAAAGCACTTGGGTTGTTACACTACATAAATTCCATAGTGAGGTTGGCCTTGTGACTGAGGTATCCTTTTTACTTCTCCAAGTCACACCAAAGAAAAGAAAAAGAAAATAATGTGCAGACTTCAACACCCCCGACAACATCGCCAAAAAGTGATGGTCCCAGGAATAGTAGCAATGATTTACTGTACCCTTGGTCTCCTACTTTAGTTTTCAACCTAGGGTTCGTACAAACTTAATAGGTGCTATGAAATATATATGCAGTCCACACTAACAATAGTATAGGTATAATACTGATAAAGGGTTTATATGCATGAAATTGTGCAGGAAATTGAAATGACAAAAAGAAAATTAATCTACTACTTGAATAAAAAGAACACCAATTGAAGGGATAGTCAACCTAAATTGCAGAAAAAGACTTTAGTCTAATGTGTTGGCACAGGGGCAAACCCAGTGTTCAACACTACAACATCGCACCAACAAATCCCTAACTACCGGCCATTTCGGCAACATCTGCAAAGCAGATGAAGTCTCACCTGAGGTAGAGGCAGGGGTGGTTGCAAGACTCAGGTGTCTGCAACCTTAGCTGGGACACAGATCTGTGCTTATAACACTTAATAAAGAACTTAGCACTGTCGGTTCCTCAATATACAATCAATATCCACTTCACTGATAAAATAGAGATTCACAACATTCACACTAATCTAAAATATATAAGCACTTTGCGTAGGTAAATAGATCATATTGAGCATATCAAGCACTAAGCATAGCTATCTAGATTAGATCTAACATTATCGCATATAATAAGCACAAAGCATAAGTAGATCTATATAAACATATCAAAGCACTTAGCAAATAACATGTGAACACATCAAGACAAAGCACAAAGCAGCATAACATAGTATTTATGTGGTTCACCCCCACCCTGGGGCTACATCCACCAACTTTTCTTCTTTATTGTCTTCAGTTAATCAGTTACAATCACAGAGCCTCAAAACCCTTCTTTACATAGGATAGAAGATCTGTGCAGCTCACTAGATCGTTCTTCCTTGCATTACAACACAAAGCCTTCCACAGTCTCTCACAACCACTTCCACTTAGCTCTACAAGTCTCTTACAGTCATGCACAAAGCCCTTACAATCCACACTAGCACTTAGCCATCTTGCATACATCACATATATGCACTTAGCTTCTCTACTACTCAAATGTTTCTTACATCGTCTAGACATCTATTTATACATTATAAAATAGGTCTAAACATGGGTGAACCCATGGGCTAACATCCCATTCCTGTTACATATTCCCATATCCCAAAAAGGGGTCAAGATCCCGTGATATCCGCTTCAACTTGCGCTCCTCCTTCAATAGGCTATCGAAGTCCCAAAATAGGTCAACATGACCAAGAATATCCCAAAACTTGGTTAAGGGCCAACAGGCCCCCAACACTCACCTGTGACTCGTCCTGAGTCACTTTAGTCTGATCAGTTCTACCTCGAATGCCTGGAGCTTGGCTCGAGATGCTTCAACTTGCTGATTTTCTATGGCCTCTTTCTTGGAATACTCCTGGATCATTGTGTCATTCACTGGCCCTTCTAGGCGCTATTCTACTGCGGTGAAAACCTATTCTAGCTCTGCTCCTTAGCTTTCAACCTCTGTAAACAACTGACATGCCTTATCTTGCACAAGTTGGATCCATTGAGTTACTTCCATGACTTTGCTCTGGATTGCATGGATATATTTTTGGGTGGTGCATTGCTCGTGGGATATCTTCATTCTATCTACAAATGATGGGGATTTCAGTTGTGCCTATAGTGTGTCTACGTGTTGCTTTGCTTCCTAGAGATGCGAATTCAATGTCTATAACTCTGGGTTCTCAGTGAGGTTTTCATATGTCTGGGCGCTGTAGTTACTCATCTTCTTGCACTCCAAGGAAAGAGATTTTAATTTGTCAACTTCACTGTAGGAAGTTGATTCCCTTTGTTCTCTTACATCTTGAGGGGTCTTGGGTACTGCGTGTAGCTCCAAATATGTTATGCATTGTTGTAGTTGTTGGATCACTTATTCAAGTTGTTCCACCTACTGTGGAACTCTATCTTTGGCCTTTACTTCGAAAACTGTCACCGAGAAAAGTGCTCTGTTGACCCTTTCCTTTACTTTGAGTTGCTCTGTGAGCAACTGTTCCTTTTCTTTCTGTAGCTAGGATTTTTCTGCATCCCACTTCCCTTGGAGAGCAAGCTTCTCCCATTCTGCAGTACTGTGTTGCTCGTCAATGAATCCTTATACTTGTACTAAAGCGTGGGTGGATTGCGCTATTTCCTCTTGTTCTCATCGAAGGCAATATTCGACTGTATCAATGATTCGATGGAGTTGAGCTAGCTAATCTCCTATTTCTGGTGTTCCCAATGGCAGAGGCGCAGTGGAAGCTGTGTAGCCAGACTGTAGTGCCTGTTGCACTCCTTGATGTTCAACCTTAATCCGACTGTATATCTCTTCCTTTTGAGCTTCTTGCTTCTCGGCTATCTCCAGCGAAGCATCGTTCAGTGCTGCTACAATAAAGTCGAAGTCGTCAGAGGTGAGGGTAGTCTGCGTTTTAGTCATAGATGCTTTTGATTTCTTCCTAGAAGAAGGTTTCAGAGGGGAAACCTTCCTTTTCTTCGAGGGGTCCTCCTTGTCTCTAGGAAGTGTAACCTCACCTTTCTTTGTTCAACTTTTGTTCCATCTATCTCTCCGTCGTCACCTCCTTGCTCAGGTGATATAGAAGTAGTCTTAGCTGAGGTACTGCTTACATCTTGAGCTTCTTCATTTTGCCTTGTCTTGCTGGGTCCAAGTGTATCATGCGCTGCTTATGGACTGTCAGTGTCGGACATCTCCACAGGGTCTGTTGGCATGAGGAGGTCCACCAACCATTCCTTAGTAATCTCTTCTAATTCTTCCTCCGTCAACTTGTAGTATGACTGCAGCTATTGCTTGTGCTCGTCAGCGTGCACTGTAATATAAATGAAGTGGTGGTCCGTGCTAAATTTCATCAAAGGCTGAAACCTATGGAGAGTATTTGGTGTGATGCGAGGCTTGGACTGGATGGATGTCTTCAACTAGTTGTAATATGTGTGGAATATGGAATTTGATTGCCATTGTTTGTTCATGTCACTGGAGTACCACAATGTACTGAACTTCGCGGATAGAGGTTCAAAGGGCTCGATGTCCGGGAAGGTCGCACCTTCTGGCATCTCCCATGCGATGAAAGTGATTAGGATTAGAAACCAGTTGAGGTGGAATTGATATCCTTGATCTTGCGCTTCCCTGTAGTCCAGTTCCAACTGGTTCATGAGGTACTTCACCCAATTCATTTGTAGGCCCTCTGTGCACTTCCCTGCGAGGTCTACTACAAAACCAGTCACTTGGGCGGGTTAATTTTTGTGGACTAACTTTCCTATTATCAATTGACAGGCTTGCATTGCATTGCTTTGTATAGAGGCCACTTTGTAGCCTCGCATTCCTTTCTCGACATCTCTGTAAGTGTCCTTGATCCTTTGGTCGAGAGCGCGGTCCATGGATTTTTCGAGATAGAAATCTTGTGGGTCAGGGCCTTGCATACTCAACACTGTCATCTGATTGATCAACATTGGATCCACTATGATGCGGTGGTTCAACCATAAGTATTCACCATGTTAACAGGACAACAACAGCTTGATGCATGCGTTCACTTCTTGCTTCCTTTCGAAGTGAGGAATCTTCATGACATTGAGAAGTGTGGACTGCACGAGGTTATGGGTCCATTCCTAGGGAACTATATTCAAATTATTTCCCTTGGTCCTGGTCAGATACTTATGTGGGGTGAGCATGTTATAGAATTTCCTGTCGTTGAGGTTGAAGTCGCTAAACTTCAATGCTGTGATCGTATCCTGGTCCGTGTTCATTGCGCGTATCCCCTTTGGGAGGTACGCAGTGACCAAAGCGTACTCAAATTCTCTGGGCACATTGTCTCGATTGATTGTGCCACTTAGAGGTGGTAGATAGGTGGGTAAAATGATTGAAATCAACTTAGCATTCACGAGATCATCTCTGTGCTTAGTTAACTTTTCATTGGATGGTCTGGATAGTCCAGCTGTGCGAGCAGTGTGGAGACACTTGCACTGTCCTTGTGGATGAAGCCTGGATACCCTCAAAGATTGACATAACTCTCTTAGTCATTAAGTCGATCAATGCTCCTTCAAAATATTTCTCTATGGCGCTCAATTCATTCGACATACTTACTCAGGGTTCATAATCGTGGGTTTGAGTAACAACTTAGATACAATACCGAGTTAGAGAGAAAGAGTGCGGTGATCACTATATAAACTTGGCTTAGTTTGTGGGCTCAAATTATCAATTAGAAAAAGTGTTCTCAGTGCGTGGTGCGATGGGATAAATAGGTAATTCGACAACAGTTCACTTGCAATGGGTATGAGCCTCCATTAACTCTTGTTCGGTTCATTATGGTGCGGTCCAACGGTCTGATGACAAACCATAATTTCCTTTCTGCCCATTTAGAGCGTAGAACGAATGGTTATAATCTCCCCAATGGCTATATTGCTTCGTCATGGTGAAGTGCCATGTGTTGCTATTCTGATATCCCGACGAAGCTCCAATTCTGCAAATTTTCTTTCTGTGAAGTCCCCTCTGGAACCTTCTATAACTTTTAAATCTTAGTCCTCTTCTTACTTAAATTCCTATCCTTCTTTCCAGAGCTTCATCCTGGTATTCCTTTTTCCATTCTGATTCTTATCTTCTTTGGTCATAGTCACTTCACGCTATTAAGAGTCTTTCCTAGGGTTCCTGGATAATACTTCTTCTTTGTCTGGGATAGGTACTTCAGTCTTCTGTGGATCCTCTAGGGTTCTCTCAGCTTCAACATCTAGGTTGCTAGTGTTAAATATCTTTGATCTTCTCTCCTGTTCTTCAATCAAGTCTGTGATCCGTCTGGTTGTGAAATATTTTAATTCTTGTTTCTTCTGCTCCAAGACATCTTTTTCTTCTTTTCATCTGGCTTGATCTCTATCAATCCAGGGTTTTCCTATTAACATGGTAAACGGGGCATTGTCTTTAATAAATTTAATAATATCAAAATCTTCTTCTCTCGAAGTTCCATTGATAGTCATAGGTATCTGAGTGAGCCTTCCACATAGGTTTTCTAGCTTTCCTTTGAAAAACCCTATCCCTCCTAATGAAGGAATCATAGCAAGCCTCCCTATAGATTCCCAAGTTCTCTTTGTCATGATATTCACCTATGTTTCCTCGTCTAGAACAAAATCAATGTCGAAGTCTCCTATTCTTTCTTCAATGCATTCTTTTTCTTTGAAGATCTCTGATAGGCTAACATGTCGGTGGTCATTCAGGGTTTCTTTCATCTGTAGAAATATTTGCTAAGATTCTTTCTGAAGTTCGATCATAGTTTATGGATCCGCCTTAGGTTTTTCTTGATTTAGATTCATTCTTTCAAGCTTAGCAATCATTTTAGGGCAATCCAATACTTCATGGTCTAGAGCTTTACAATAGAGGCAACTAGGTCTTCCACTAGGGCATTCCTTAGCCTAATGTCCTGGTCTTCTGCAACTATAACAAAGGGTTAATCCTCTCTTTCTTTTAAATGATCCCCAGCTTCTCCTGTACTACGCGCTAGGATCATAGGGGCTAACCTACAAAAAAATATTTCTAGGATCTTGCATCCATTTGTTAGTCCAAACATTCTTTCTATGCATGGGTATAACATATCTTTCACTATTCTTATCAAATCTATACATATCATACCTCCTTTCATCTATCAATAGCCTAGTTTTCGAATTGGGACAGACTCTATTAAACATATCCAGATCCATATTCTAGAAACAAAAAATTCCACTTATCTTACTTCTACAGAGCACAAAGCTTCCAGGTCTAAAACTTTTAACTATTCTTACCTTTATCAGAGCACAAAGCTTGTAGATATTACCTCTTTTAATCAGAAATTTCCACTTTTACCTTTCTTAGAGCACAAAGCGTTCAGATCTTGCTTCTTTTCTTCATATCCGACCTCCTTTCTTCAGATCGGGCTTCTTTATTCAACACAAAGCTTTATAAATCGAGTAGAATACTGCGCACTATGGAACAGATATATGCACAGAGCTTTCAGGTCAAATCTTTGCACAAAGCTTCTTCTTTTTGTTGGTTGTGGAGCCTGATTATCTTCCTGATTTAGAGGTCTTTTACTTTCAGCCGTGTTTATGCCCCATGAAGTATTTACACCCCAGAAGTATGTACACTCTTCCATGTGGGGGAGTGCAGGGGGGGGTACCCCCTCTGCGGGGTCCGGGGGGGCTATCCCCCCGGCTGGGGGGTCTGGTGGCAAGTAGGGGTTCGGGGGCGAAGCCCCCAAAGCAAAAATTGCCTTGTAAAAGTATATTGTAATTTCATTGTAAATCTGGACCGTTCATTATAAGGTTGCAGATCTAACGATAGAGATTATGTTAGGGTTTTTTGCCCTAGAAGGCAGCCCTCTTTTATGAGGGAAATGTATTGTGGCTATAGAGGTTGGTGAGTATTGTATTCTGAGAGAGGAGACTGTGAGAGAAAGAAGAGGAAGTTACAACGGGTTTTGTTGTAGGTTGTATCCCTTCATTTTGCTGGATAATAATAAAGAAAGGACCTGGCAATTTCTCTGGTGGACATAGCCCACACTGGGTGAACCACGTAAATCTGTGTCTCTCTTGTATTGTGTATCTTCTGTGTTTTGTTTCCGCATTTGTTTTATTTTATTGCTCCGCGGTCCTGTTTTTCTAACAACTAGTATCAGAGCATAAGGTAACTCACAGGAAAAGAGGGTTCCTGGTTCAAGTGGGAGCAATGTCAGAAGATGGAAAGTTTAGGGTCGAGAAATTTAACGGCCAAAACTACCAGTTATGGAAGATGCAGATGGAAGATTATTTATA
>ML788785.1:221752-236452 GCA_009831015.1 Picea engelmannii
ATTTGCGATGAAGGATTTGGGTGCTGCAAAGAAAATCCTTGGTATGAGAATAACAAGAGACAGGAAAAATCGCAAACTGACATTGTCTTAGGGTGAGTACATAGAGAAGGTGTTGGAGAGGTTTAGAATGAAGAATGCAAAACCAATTAGTACACCTTTGGCCGGCCATTTCAAATTAACTAAGGAAATGTGTCCCAAGACACAGGAGGAGATAGAATACATGTACAAGGTCCCATATTCATCAGCAGTTGGCAGCTTGATGTATGCAATGGTTTGCACAAGACCAGATATTGCACATGCAGTGGGAGTTGTGAGCAGGTATATGAACAATCCAGGTAAAGAACATTGGGAGGCAGTAAAGTGGATTCTCAGATATTTGAGAGGTACTACTACACATGCATTATGTTTTGGAGGTCCAGACACTTTTCTACAGGGATATGTTGATTCAGATATGGCAGGTGATAAAGACAGCATGAGGAGCACCACAGGGTATGTTTTTACTATAGGTGGAATAGCAGTAAGTTAGATTTCAAAACTGCAAAAGGTTGTTGCACTTTCAACAACAGAGGCAAAGTATGTTGCAGCTACAGAGGCTAGTAAAGAGATGATTTGGTTATAAAGGTTTATGGAGGAATTGGGAAAGAAGCAGGAGAACAACAGGTTGTACTGTGACAGTCAGAGTGCCATTCACCTTGAAAATAACTCAGCCTTCCATTCAAAGACTAAGCATATACAGTTGAGGTACCACTTCATACGATCCACCTTGGAAGATGGACAATTGAAGCTGGAAAAGATACACACTAGCCAGAATCCTGCAGACATGTTAACAAAGGGAGTGACCAGGGAGAAACTGAGTTCTTGCTTAGTTTCAATTGGTCTTCAAGAATGAAGATGAAGATGAGAAATGTTCCAGGTCCAAGAAGGTTCAGAGTCTAGCATATACAACAGAGGTGGAGTTGTTGAGATTAGTTTCCAAGTGGGAGATTGTTGGTTGTGGAGCCTGATTATCTTCCTGATTTAGAGGTCTTTTACTTTTAGTCGTGTTTATGCCCCATGAAGTATTTACACCCCAGAAGTATGTACACTCTTCCACACGGGGGAGTGCAGAGGGGGGGTACCCCCTTTGCAGGGTCTGGGGGGGCTATACCCCAGCTGGGGGCAAGCGGGGGTTTGGGAGCGAAGCCCCTGAAGAAAAAATTGCCTTGTAAAAGTATATTGTAATTTCATTGTAAATATGGACCGTTCATTATAAGGTTGCAGATCTAACGATAGAGATTATGTTAGGGTTTTTTGTCCTAGAAGGCAACCCTCTTTTATGAGGGAAATGTATTGTGGCTATAGAGGTTGGCAAGTATTGTATTCTGAGAGAGGAGACTGTGAGAGAAAGAAGAGGAAGTTACAATAGGTTTTGTTGTAGGTTGTATCCCTTCATTTTGCTGGATAATAATAAAGAAATGACTTGGAAATTTCTCTGGTGGACGTAGCCCACACTGGGTGAACCACGTAAATCTGTGTCTCTCTTGTATTGTGTATCTTCTGTGTTTTGTTTCTGCATTTTTTTTATTTTATTGCTCCGCAGTCCTTTTTTTCTAACACTTTCTTAGTTCCCAGCAATCACAGTTTCAAGTCTCGACAAAAAAACCATTTGTTGGCATAAAGGTAGAACCAGAGTTCAATGCTACAATAGCACACCAACAAAGCCCTAACTACCGACCCTTTTGGCAACACCTGTGAAGAAAATGAAGTCTCACTCGAGGTAGAGGCAGGGGTGGTTTCAAGACTCAGGCGTTTGCAACCTTAGCAGGGACAAATATCTGTGATTATAACACTTAATAAAGCACTTAGCACCGTCAGTTCCTCAAAATGAAATTAATATCCACTTCACTGATAAAACAGAGCTTCACAACATTCACACTAATCTACAATATCCAAGCACTTAGTGTAGGTAAATAGATCATATTGAGCATATCAAGCACTAACCATAGCTATCTAGATCAGATCTAACATTCTCTCATATAATAAGAACAAAGCATAAGTAGATCTATCTAAACATATCAAAGCACTTATAAAATAACATGTGAACACATCAAGACAAAGAACAAAGTAGCATACCATAGTATTTATGTGGTTCACCCCCACCCTGGGGCTACGTCCACCAACTCTTCTTCTTTATTGTCTTCAATCAATCAGTTACAAGCATAGAGCCTCAACACCCTTCTTCGCATAGGACAAAAGATCTGCGCAGCTCGCTAGATCCTTCTTCCTTGTGTTACAACACAAAGCCTTCCACAGTCTCTCACAACCACTTGCACTTAGCTCTACAAGTCTCTTACATTCATGCACAAATCCCTTACAATCCACACTATCACTTAGCCTCTAGCACTTAGCCATCTTGCATACATCACATAGATGCACTTAGCTTCTCTACTACTCGAATTTTTCTTACATCTTCTAGACATCTATTTATACATTACAAAATAGGCCTAAACATGGATGAGCCCATGGGCTGACATCCCATTCCCATTACATATTCCTATATCTCAAAAAGGACCCAAAAAAGGGCTGAGATCCCGTGATCTCCGCTTCAACTTGCGCTCCTCCTTCGACAGTCTGTCGAAGTCCCAAAATAGGTCAACATGACCAAGAATCTCCCAAAACTTGGTCAAGGGACAACATAATGGTAGGAAATTAAAATGACATAAGGAAACTTAATATACTACTTGAATAAAAATCACATCAACTGAAAGGATAGTTAATATAAATTGTAGAAAAGGATTTTAGTCTAATGGCGGGAAATTGAAATGACATAAGGAAACTTAATCTACTACTAGAATACAAGACATGCCAACTAAAAGGATAGCTAATCTAAATTGCAGAAAAGGAATTTAGTCTAATGGCAGAAAATAAAGCATATCAAAACATAAAGATCAAATTTAAAGCAAAAGATGAATTTATTCTAGTTTAAGATAGAAACCTACAATTAAAGGAAAGCTAAACTAATGTATGAACACAACAAGCTATTTTATGTATAACCCTTGGATCATAAACAAGACATATGTATTTTTTATTGTTTATTTCTATTTTCATAAAAAGAATATTAATATGAACTGAAATATGGAGCTAAAATAGTCCTACATGAAGTTTCTAGAGGAACTGTACATTTTCTACAAGAAACTCCCACATGAAGCTAAAGAGAAGCCTAAAAAGATAGTGTAGGTATTTTGAAGCATAAAAAATGTTAGACTATAATAAAACAAAATGGATCTAAGGTTATTGGCCATGTAAAGGCACCCAAGAGTATTCCAAGAGGCTTTTGAATCTTTCTACATGATACCTGTTGTAACTAACTGGTTAATGATAACTTGAAAGAAAGAAGAATTAATCATGCAAAAATTTATTAATATTCAAATAGAAATGAAATGATAACTAATCACTATCTAACATGCAAAGAACTAAATAAATTGCAACAGTGCCCTTGAGCCCTCTTGGGTGGGTCCTACCCAAGAAGCACAAGGGGACCTAAGAAAAACTATAATAAGATGAAAACAAAACCATATTTTATTTCATCAACATTAATAGTACATAAAGAGAAAAAAAAGGCTCTAAGTCTCCAACCAAAGCCTTCAGAGAAAAAGCTTAATACAATATTATTATAAAAAAATTGTCCCTTTCTCTCCTAGGTTAAAGGTCTATATATAGCTAGAGAGTTCGACCTACCTTCCTAAATCAAGCATAGAAGTGAGTAAATGAGGGATCTCATCCCATTACAATTGTATCTCTAACTGCTCCTAATCAGGAGTGATCATTAATGCACAAGGAGAGCTCTCGAGGTAGGTGGGGACATCGTCCCTTGATTATTGCCGAGACGCTCTTTGAGGGAGACAAAATCCCCTAATTTTAGGAGGTTGGTGCCCTTGACTCATAGAGTTCAACCTGCTTGGTGCTATACACATCTTTTGGAATAAACATTAGAGAAAAAAGGTACATTATACAAAAATAAACCACCTCATCA
Organism: Picea engelmannii; assembly: GCA_009831015.1. NCBI lineage: Eukaryota > Viridiplantae > Streptophyta > Pinopsida > Pinales > Pinaceae > Picea > Picea engelmannii. The sequence goes on from ML788785.1 coordinate 225,765, forward strand.
CACATTCATTAAGAAACATGCAAAATATACATAGGATATAAATATGAGAGGGTGTGGCCCCATATGTTTCCAAGTACATTAGATGAAATACCCAATAAATGGTATAAGATTGAAGAAACTTGAGGCCATACATCAAACTGGGATGAAATTAAAGGAAATTTTGTGGAAGACTTTGAATTTAATCCAGAAGAGGAACACTTGAAAGATGCAGCACAACAAATAAAAATCTTTCTAGAAAATCCATCACTAGTTGTACAGAAGGAAAAAGAAAAGATTTCGGTCAATTTAGGATCGACATTGACTTGCCCTTCATGTGGTCAAGATTTCTTTTTTTTTTTTCGACAAAAAAAATGAAGAAATCCTGACTGCACGAAGGATCGACATGGAAAATATAAAATGGCGAGGACAAATCTTCCAATGGAAAAAATACCACCCACCATTGCAAAACCATGTGAAGTCAGTGTTAAATATAACCATGAAACAAAAAGAAGGCCAAGAACAACCCAACTTCCCAGAAAGCTTCACAAAAATTGAAGAAGCAGAATGCTACCTTGACGAAGAAAAAACCAACATAATGGATGGATGTGAAAATCAAATCAAAACAGTTCAACATATCAAATGATGATCGAACAAAAATGGTACGAATAGGTGAATATTGGTCCTAAAAACAAATAGATGACATAGTCAACCTGTTAAAATAATATCAAGACGTTTTTGTGCGTGACTACAATGACTTGAAAGGACTTGTAGAGGAAATGGGAGAAATGAAGATTGAACTTATTCCAGGAGAAAATCCAATGAAGAAACGACCGTATAAATTAGCACATAAATATAAAATGATCATCCAAAAAGAGATGGAAGGAATGCTACAAGTATGTATTATTTACCCTATTGACAAGGAAGAATGGAAAATTCTGATCGTGTTTCAACCAAAGAAACATGATCCCAAAAAATTAAGATTTTGTGTCGATTTTCAGGGACTCAACAAACTGACCTTGAAAGATTTGTTCCCCACCCCCTTTTCTAATGAAATCACCAATGAATTCATTGGTCACGAATGATACTCATTCGTTGATGGGTTCTCAGGCTATAATCAAGTGCCAATAGAAAAATAAGATCAAACAAGAACAACATTTGTCTCAGAATTTGGATCCTTCGCCTATAAAGTCATGCCATTTGGATTGAAAAATGTGCCAACTATTTTTTTGAGAATAGTTGTTAATGAATTTCAAGAGTATATATATAAAACTATGGTTGTATATTTCAAGGACTGGACAATATATAGTCTATTCGAAAATCATATACAATGGCTTTGACTTATGTTAGAACGTTGTAGACAAATTCAACTATCATTAAACATCATGAAATGCATATTTTCAACACCAATTGGAATTATGCTAGGAAACATGGTTTGCAAAGAGGGAGTAAAGGTTGACATGGAAAAGATTAAAATTATCCTCAATCTAAAGCCTCCTGTGAATAAAAAACAAATCAAAATTTTATTGGGACACACTAGATATTATAAGAAGTTTATACGCCACTATTCATATATCACCTGTCCAATAGATGAGATCTTGTGAAAATATGTTGAGTTTACATGGAGCCAACATTGTCAGGAATCCTTTGAATTCTTAAAAAATAAGTTGGTAGAATCCTCCATTCTAATGCATATGCAAGTCAAAAAATGAATAAGGAAAAAATAAATTATTCGACTATGGAAAGGGAATCCCTAGCAATGATATTTTCTCTACAAAATTTTCGTCACTACTTACTCACAAATCCCTTCCCATTTTTACAGACCATCAAGAACTAAAATACTTGGTCAATAAACCATTCCATCAAGGCAAAATTTGTCGTTGGTTACTCTTGTTTCAAGAATTTGAATTCGACATAATCATACGACCGGGGAAAAAGAATGTCCGACCTGACCACTTATCATGACTGGAAACATGAGAAGACCCGACATGCATCAATGCTGATCTCCCTAACACACATTTATTTCAAGTCGAACCTGCCCCTAAATACTTAGAAGACATTGATAATTTCCTAGAAAAAGGAAAGGCCCTAAAGGACCTTCCAACAAAAAAAAAGAAAGTTTTATCCCTCAAAGTTGCATCTTTCACAATCATAAACGAATATTTATAAAAAATGGGAATTGATGATGATTTAAGAAGATGTGTGCCAAAGCATGGAAGGAGTGATATTATCAATGAAGCTCATGCAAGAGCAGTCGAGGGGCATTTTTAGGCTGACATGACAGTGATAAAGATACTACAAGAAGGCATGTGGTGGCTACCTCTACATAAAGATTGTCGAGACCAAGTAAGAAAATGTTATAGTTGTCAGAGGCTTGGACGACCTCTATGGAAAAATGAAATTCCACTAAGTTCAATAAACCCCAACCGAACAATTGAAATCTAGGCTATCGACTTCGTCGGGTCATTTCCACAGAGGTCAAGAAGAAATGGTGTGAATTACATCCTTACTATTGTTGAATACATCACTAAGTGGGAAGAAGATGAACCAGATGAATCTTGTACCAAAGATAAAACAAAAAAATTCATATACGGGAATATAATTACAAGGTTTGACTGTCCTCTGACATTAATAAGCGACCAGAGAACTCACTTCATGAATGAAACAATTAAATTCCTACTGGAAAAGTTTTTGATTGACCATATAAGAGCGACATCTTACCATCCAAAAGAAAATGGGGTGGTCGAAGAATTTAACAAAACATTACACAAAGGACTCACAAATATTTGCGGCCTCAAAAAAGACGATTGGGACGACAATATTCCTGCAGTCCTATGGGCATATAGATAAACATACAAAAGTTTGACTAGGCAGACTCCGTTCAAGATTGTCTATGGACAAGAATTTGTTATCCCTTTAAAATCTTGGATTAACTTTGATAGGGTTGCGAATGTAGTCAAATTTGGTGAAAGAAAAATTGTGAACAACCAACTGTATCAATTAAACAAACTAAAAGAAGAAATATTAACAGAAATACATCACCAGGAGGTTCAAAAGAAACAACAGAAAGCACGGCACGATCGACATATAAAGAAAAAAGATATAAAAGATGGAGATTTAGTCTTGTTATATGAGAGTCACATAAAAGGTAAACACAGAAAATTAGAGACAACATGGCTTGGACCTTATTTTGTAGAATATATTCGACCGATCGGAATGGTCCAACTCTGAACAGTATTGGGGAAACCATTTAAGAAATTAATTAACAATGCACGTGTAACGAAGTACCATGTGTAAAAGAAAAGAACTCCGCTGGGAAAATTTAGTAGGGAATTGCCAACAGGAACCGAATAAAGTCAAAAGAACACAACAAAGTGGTCGAATTCATCAAAGAAATCAACTAATTATATTTACGATAAATAAACCATGCTTAAATCTAATAAACAAAAAACAGTTGGAAAAATTCAGGTATGTGAAATTGAAAAGGTAAAGTATTTAAAGGACCGCCATGGCACCAAATAAAAGAAACAATAAAGTAGAATGGAGAGAGAAAGAAGCCCCAAGTTGAGCCCGAGATAAATAAACAAAAGATATTCCTGACACTCCACCCCATCAACCGACTTATGACAAATAATTATGAAAAGAGAATCAAGCGAGTGAAGATCAAGCGTGCACAGACTAAGAGAGCATGAATCAAACTGGCATGGAGAACGATGACATATTTTAGACATAATCAAACCTAGAAAAATGAACGAGAAGAAAAGATACCAAAGACATTGACTAAGTCACCCCTATAATAAAGAACAACACAACTCAAGAATATCAGTCGGTCGTCCCACATATCGACCACGTATAAACATAGGAGACCTCGTCAGTCGACCCAGGAGAACACTGACCAAGGAAACACTAAGGTCAATAAATAAAGAACATTTAATTCCGGACAGGTAATGGCCGGCAAAAACATTAATGACCAGCAACACGAAAATGACCATTGCGCAATCACTCAGATAACAAATAATTACGCCGCTATGTGTGACAACCACTCACAAGATATATCAATTAATCATCGACGGGACATGAATGAACGCCAACCAAGAAATTATATAAATGTCCACTCATTCGACTTAGTCATACCACCAATAGTTATGATGGAAGAGCGTGAAATCCAAGAACAGTTGGATGCATTAAACCCGATGCTTTTGCTACCGTCGACCGACTATAAATCTCAAGGAATATTGCTTCATTATTATTTTCTCCCCCACTATTAAGTATAGAGAAGAGTATACAGTCGGTAAAACCCACAAATTCACTATTTTTTCCTGAAACTAGTGATCAATATCCACAAATGCCAAGGATGATAGGTCAAGTCAGCAACACAATGGAGGGTTCAAAATCGAGACAAGTTTTTAATCAAGAGACTATGACAATGCTGCAAATACGGATGCAGAATATCAAACAGTCAAGGATAGAGGAAGCATATTGGAGAAAACATTTGAAAAAATTCACAAAATGGGAAATGCATGAAGGCATATGGAAAGAAGAAACTGAATTCCTGGAAAAATAAGGAATTAGACACATCCTTGGAGCCCCGCAAATGGCCGACATGGAACGATGGAAGGAAGAAGAAATGAAGTTCATTGTTAGTTGGTATCATCAAGGATACCTATGGTGTGACCAACCAATACCAATAACAAGCAGACTTATCTACTGCATCATAGGTATTCCTAAGATAGGGGACAAGGTACCGAAGTCATCCAACACCAACGATTAGATGCAACTTTTGATAGGGTCGACGATGACCAAAAATTCTAAGGGGTTGCTGATTAATAAAATTATCGACTTAAGATCTCATTGGACTGCAATAATAGTGTCTTTGTGCTTCATAGTGGTAGGTTGGGCATCAGATGTAAAAATGTCAATGGTTGAAGAAATAGCACAAGTTTGTAAGAATGTTGAAAGGTTCAACTGGGTGGAACACCTAGCCAACACAATCAGAACCAACTGCAAAGAATGCCAAGATTTTGGCAAGGCCATCAAATTTCCCTCATTACTAATCTGGTTTGCAATGGAACAATATGGTCCTGTCGAGGGACCATCATTTACAACTAATAAATTCCCCACAATAGAGAAGTACAGTGTCTTCTCGTCTAATCAAATAGGTATGTCAAGATCACTTACACCACAAGAGATATTTCGATTATGGCTCACAGGTTTGAAAGACAGTACACATAGATGGCAGGTCGAACAAGTAGTCTGTCAAGAGTTACCAGCACCTTTCCATACTCAACTCAATCTCGACTGAACAAATTTATGGTGTAGATTCGAGTTGACAGTAGAGCCAAAAGAACTGCACTACCAACCGACAATAGAATAAATTTTTATAGATTTGGAAAGACAAATCAACCAAGAGCTAGAAATTCCTCCTAAAGCACAACAAATAGGGGTACCTTTAGTACTACCACTAACTGATGGGGATCAATAAGAAGAAAGAGAAGAAATTTTTTATACAATTCCTTTCGTCGAGGATTTACAAGCCTTGACAGTTATACCTGAAAATCCATCCCTTGGTAAAAGAAAGAAACCGACCAAAAAGAACAAGGTAAAAAATGTTGTCGAGGAAGAAGAGTTAGAAATAGACACAGAGGAAATTTGGAGGGATACATTCCAATCAAATCATGGAATCGAGTTCAATGACCCCATCATCCAAGAGAAATTGTCAATTATTACCACTAATATTTCTGAGAAGACAAAGAAAACTCGACAAGACACTACCATCATGAAAAAAATATATAGTTCCTCGATCGGACCAAGAATGAAGGAGGCTATGCAGAAAGATAAGGAGAAAAATCAGCAGGTCAAGCACATCAAGAGAAAAATCAGGAAAATCAAAACAAAAGGGACAAAAAGAAAGAAAAATCTAGAAATCAAGACTATTTATTTTAGCCTGACAAAGGTCACAACAAACACAATAGAATGGGACTTGAGGCCGAGAACGATGCCAAGTAAGAAAATAGCACCCAAGGAAACAATCAACTTAACCAAGGAATCACCCCTAGTAGAGCTGGTACCCATCATATAAGAAAGACCAGCAAAGAAAAATAAAAGGAAAATCATAATCATCGAGTCGTCGAAAGTAATAGGATATGATCTTCTAGTCTAGTCGAGCGATGTTGATATCAAAATCTTGAACATTGAGAAGCAATATTCAATCAAGGAAATACACACTAAGTCGATATAACATTAGTAGGCAAGGGAAAAGAATCCACCACACCCGCCAGTAGAGTCAATACAAGAAGGCAAGCCAGTGAGTCAGACAAAAAGCAAGCGGTTCACCCGTTTGAGGCATTGGATCAACAGGAAGACATATTGCAGACAAAAGAAACAAAACAAGTCGATGCTCACCAAAGTAATAAGCAATCAGATCCAAATAGTGACATCTTAGGAATATAAATAGAAATCTTGGAGAACATGTAGAGTGAGAGGCACTTCCCCGAGGTCAATCCTATTGATTTTGAGTAGAATAACACAAATGAGCCAACCCAATAACCGCAGGACATAGTGGACAAGGAAGGTAAAAACAATCAGCAAGAGGAGGAAGAAAAATAACAAACAAGTGAACACATGATCCAGGTGGATATTGGTGGCCACCCACCTGTTCAAAACTCAAACTGGCTCATCTTGACATTTTTCAATTTAACACATTTCTCTATAATGGGGACATTTCTTTGTAATTGTGAGTTCTTCACTTACAGGGATGTCATGAATCCCTACACAACATCCAGGTGGATATTGGCGGTCATCCACCTATTCCAACTAGCTTATTTTGGAAGTTTTCATATCAATACATTTTTTTGTACTTCCAGGGTCGTTTATTCTTAACAATTTTTTCTTGGCTTGCCACAATCAAACTATAGACATAGTGAGATTTTGATGGCATAATGCATAGTTCTCAAAAATACCTTTCCAACGGGATATCACACGCCTAAAACAGAGATTGTATGTAAAATTTACGACCCCGGGAAGTTAATGTACAAACTTACCCTAATGGGGCCCACGTGAATTTTGACGTTTCATCTCCTAGGGTTAGGTTTTTGGATGTCTAGGGTTTTTTCATTCATGTTTATCATAAAAATGCCTTTAGAGCCTCATTGTAATCATCTTCTGGTGAATGACCATAGTCGTCAAATCTCTTCTCAGAGATAAAGTTGCCACCATTCTGGCGAGTCTTTCACTCTATATTTTTACAGTCTCTATACAATTCTTTTATTAATAGAAATCATGTATTGTTGTATTTCTATGTTTTTGGCAATTTTTATGTGTATTTCATTGTAATATCTCTTCTTTCATTTCGTTCTGAAAATAATCCAGATCACTAGTATCATATTAGGCTACTCTTGATCATTTTTCACTGCATGTCCCCAACGAGGTCTGAGTATAGCAAGTTGGGTCTCGAGATTGTCTCTCTTGAGGAAAATTGCTCTCACATGCCCAAGAAACCCTCTATAGAGAAAGAAAAGAAAAATGGTGGAGCAAAAGATTCTATTAACTTGTTTCTTGAGCAAGCTCTCGTGCAACAGAGGGACGATATGATGGAGATTTTTTCACACATCCTTCAACGCCCGTTGATAAAAATAGACACATCTTCATCAAGCGGTCATTTTGGATGAACCTCTCCCTTGAAGGTACAAGTTAATTTTGACATTCCCATATTTGAAGGTCATATAGATGCGGATGCCTTAGAAAAATGGTTAAATCTGCTAGAAGGATATTTCTCTGTTCAATTTTTTTCCAACAGGGAAAATATTACCTTTGAATTCCTCAAGGCTCTCCCCCATGTCAAACATTGGTGGGAACCTTACTTGGAGAAAATTTCCACAGAAGAATCTAGAATATATGGGTTTGATCCCACTTGGGATTTTTTTGTGGATGAGGTCAAGGAACAATACTACCCTGTTGATAACTATGAAGACGTGTACATGAGATGGACTACTACTGTGAAAATAGAAGAGACAAACAATGTAGGAGTTGATAAATACTTTCCATACCTTATGCACCAATCTGGGTATCAAAAACTCTGAGCAGAATCTGGTTCTGAAATACCATGGGGATCTGCATAGGTACATCCAAACTGAAATGGATTTCCTAAACATCTCATCATTGGGATCTGCTTATCGATATGTTGTCAAAATCGAGCAAAAATTTAGGCACCAGAACAAATGGGAGTTCGGGTATACAAATCCACAACAACCAAAGCATGGTAAAGACGACCCTAATCAAAAGCCACCATAAAACCAGTCCAAGACACAAGACTAGAAGGGTAAATGAAAGATGAAGAATGACACTAGGAAGTGGTGCAACTTCCAAAAATCCCCTGGCACAACACCGATGAATGTCACTCGAAACAGTCATTGGTGGCTGAAGTCAAAGAAAAAGAGCTAAACCTTGATTCAGAATCTGATCCATAAAATATTGAAAAAAGACATATGATCGATGCAGACCCCACTTCTACTGTTGCGACCACAACAATTTGACCAGAAGAACCAGTAGATCTTGAATAAGGGGAGCGCCTCTTCCATTCACAAATGTGGGTGAAGGGGACCCTGTTGCATTTCATTGTTGATAACGACAGCAAGTTGAACCTCATATCTACTGAGGTCGTCAAATAGTTGGGGTTGTCAACAACACCACACTTGTAGTCATACAACATTGGATGAATTCACTAGGGACAAGATCTCCTTGTCATCTAACAATGTCGCATGTCTTATGGCATCTATCCCTTCAAGGATGAGGTAGTGTGTGATTTTCCCCCTCTTGATATCTGTGATGTTGTTTTGGGCCAACCATATATGTGGAAACATCATGTTGTTTATGAGTTTCGACCCTGTAGTGTCATTATTACTCTGGGGGGTCAGCTCTACCAGATACTAGAGGTAGTTTTGACTATTGTTACACCAAAACAGTTTCATAGGGTAATCTCTCATACTGCAAAATTCATACTCTTCACAGTCTGTTCAAAGGATGCACAAAAGGCCACTACAACCACTACAACCTCATCACCTTCTATCCAGCAAAAGCAGTTTGCTGAAGAGAAATAAAATATTGTTTCTTCACCTACAATAGTTGCTACACAATGCCCCATCAAGCCCAGAGACAACAGTTTGGTGGAACATATTCAACCACACCAACAACAGGTTCATGACAGCCTTCCATAGAACAAACAACGTAACTTCTCCAACAAGGCACACATCTCACCAAGATTCAGATTCTGAAAACGATTTCCCCTCTTCCCCAGGAACTCAACGTAATGGAGACCATTTCTTCCTAAGGGGGGAGGATTGATCCAGGTGGATATTGGTGGCCACCCACCTGTTCCAAATTCCAACTGGCTCATCTTGATAGTTTTCAGTTCAACATATTTCTCTGTAATGGGGACATTTCTTTGTAATTGTAGGTTCTTCACTTATAGGGTTGTCTTGAAGCCCTACACAGCATCCAGGTGGATATTGTTGGTCGCCCACCTATTCCAACTGGCTTGTTTTCGAAGTTTTCATGTCAACATATCTTTATGTACTTCCAGGGATGTTTTGAGGCTCTAAACAATTTTTTTTTGGCTTGCCACAATCAAATTGTAGATAGAGTCATATTTTGACAACATAATATGTAGTTCTTGAAAATACCTTTCCAACGAGCTATCATGCGCCTAAAACAGATATCGTATGCAAATGTTACGACCCTGTGAAGTTAACGTACTAACTTACCCTAATGGGGCACACGTGAATTTTGACGTTTCATCTCCTAGGGTTAGGTTTTTCGATGTCTATGGTTTTGTCATTCATGTTTATCATAAAAATGCCTTTAGAGCCTCATTGTAATCATCTTCTAGTGAATGATCGTAGTCGTCAAATCACTTCTCAGAGATAAAGTTGCCACCATTCTGACGAGTCTTGCACTCTGTATTTTTACAGTCTCTGTACAATTCTTTTATTAATAGAAATCATGTATTGTTGTATTTCTATGTTTTTGGAAATTTTTATGTGTATTTCATTGTAATATCTCTTCTTTCATTTCGTTCCGAAAATAATCCAGATCACTAGTATCATATTAGGCTACTCTTGATCATTTTTCAGTGCATGTTTGTTGTTGGGTATTCTACCCTACGGACTAATAAGCTAGGGCTCTTAGCTTATACGCAGATCATGACCCTCAAGACTTAACTTTTGACCTTCTACCCGAATCTGAAACCCCTTTCTTCACATGCACACAAGAGAAGAATAAACCAACCTTTTTCCGGACGGCTGAAGTAGATCCTCCGTTGAGCTTCTTGTCCCCTTGTTGTTGCTGCTCCTTCCAAAAGCTTCCCTGCAATCACGACAAGGATATACATGCATGCTACTGATCTATCATAGGGTTAGAGATAAAACATAAATCCAATTACAAAGATGAGACTCATGTATGCGGGACGGGAAAAGTATCTTTTTTATTAGCTTCAATATAAACCAACTTACAATGATTTCTGAGGCCGGTCACCGTTCCACGATCCTGATCCTGGGCTCTTCCTCTTCTTTTCTATCCTTCAACTGCTGCTGCATGAATTCCTCCTAAAGCTTGAGGCAAGGCTAAAGGGTTGGGACAAAACAGGCTTGGCAATTTGGCAGAGTTTCTTTGCTATGATTTTCCTCCTTTGACTAGTACCCCTACCCCTCCTTTTATAG
>ML788785.1:243311-258267 GCA_009831015.1 Picea engelmannii
AAATCTTTTCTATCAAAAATCAAATATCAAGCACAAGCTAAGGAGGAAACGCCCTAACCTGCTGACTGTGCAGCCTCAGACTCCAAACCTCTGAGAGGAGCTCTTCTCACTGAAGGAGGGGATGACTGCCCCAACCCAGCTGAGAAAACTACCTAACAGACCCGCGACTGTCACCAAAACAGCCAGCGGGTACCCGCGTGCTAATCTCAAGCAGACCGCGGATATCCGCGTGCTAAGCTTAAACAGGCCGCGGGTATGATTAAAAGCTAAGGAAAAATCAAACACAGACAACCTAGACCTGAGAAAGGCCTCTGGTATTGACAACCAGAGTCTCTGACAGGTTCAGATGCTATCACTATGACAGAAAAACAAATGAGTAAAAGAAGAAAATAAACTAATGTGAGGAAACACACAAAAAGCAAAGACTGAAGCACAAGACCATCAACCAAGACCCAGACAGGATCCAGAAATCCCCCTGAGAAGATAAACTTCTGACAGGGGAAGAGGGGACTGCCTCTTCGACCTTCTGGTCACTACACACTACTGAAACCAGTACAGGACGCGGGTATCCGCGTGCTGTATAAGGTTAGGGCGCGGGTATCTGCGGGCAGGTCTTCTGCAGGCCGCGGGTACCTCTGTGTGTCCCGAAAAGAAAATGTCGAGCGTCAGCCAAAGAGAACTGGTATTGATAACCAGGCTCTCTGCTAGCTTTCGACTAACAGAAAACAAAAAACAACAAAGAAACCGAAATTTAATTCTCTAAACTACCAAAAAATCTTTCACCAAACCAGGAGACCCTAAGAGTAAAAATTAAAATCCCCAGTGGAGTCGCCAATTCTGTTGTTGGGTATTCTACCCTACGGACTAATAAGCTAGGGCTCTTAGCTTATACGTAGATCATGACCCTCAAGACTTAACTTTTGACCTTCTACCCGAATCTGAAACCCCTTTCTTCACATGCACACAAGAGAAGAATAAACCAACCTTTTTCCGGACGGCTGAAGTAGATCCTTCGTTGAGCTTCTTGTCCCCTTGCTGTTGCTGCTCCTTCCAAAAGCTTCCCTGCAATCACGACAAGGCTATACATGCATGCTACTGATCTATCATAGGGTTAGAGATAAAACATAAATTCAATTACAAAGATGAGACTCATGTATGCGGGACGGGAAAAGTATCTTTTTTATTAGCTTCAATATAAACCAACTTACAATGATTTCTGAGGCCGGTCACCGTTCCACGATCCTGATCCTGGGCTCTTCCTCTTCTTTTCTGTCCTTCAACTGCTGCTGCATGAATTCCTCCTAAAGCTTGAGGCAAGGCTAAAGGGTTGGGACAAAACAGGCTTGGCAATTTGGCAGAGTTTCTTTGCTATGATTTTCCTCCTTTGACTAGTACCCCTACCCCTCCTTTTATAGGTTAGGAAGAGCTAAGATTTTAGTCGAACTCTCGGCCATGCATGGCGGAGAGTTTCAGTTAACTGACAAAAAGCCCCGAGTCTCGGCGGAAAATTCCCTGATTTTTTGCATTGTTAGGTACTCGCGGGCTGTTTTAGGCTAGCCCGCGGATACCCGCGTGCAGTCTAAGGACAGCAAGCGGATGCCCGTGCCCAGGGAGCAGTTAGGGCGCGGGTTGCTTGTTTTGAGGAGTTTTTTGAGGAATTGTTCAGCATGGCTTTGGCTAGGAAGAGGCATGAATAGGCCTGATGCCAGATAAGCAGGGATAGTGTAATCTAGGGTTATAACAATGTCCCCAACGAGGTCAGAGTATAGCAAGTTGGGTCTCGAGCTTGTCTCTCTTGAGGAAAATCACTTTCACACGCCCAAGAAACCTTCTATGGTGGAGCAGAATATTATATTAACTTGTTTCTTGATCAAGCTCTCGTGCAACAGAGGGACGATATGATGGAGAATTTTTCACACATCCTTCAATGCATGTCGATAAAAAAAGACACATCTTCATCAAGCGGCCATTTTGGACGAACCTCTCCCTTGAAGGTACAAGTTAATTTTGACATTCCCATATTTGAAGGTCATATAGATGTGGATGCCTTAGAAAAATGGTTAAATCTGCTAGAAGGATATTTCTCTGTTCAATTTTTTTCCAACAGGGAAAATATTACCTTTGAATTCCTCAAGGCTCTCCCCCATGTCAAACATTGGTGGGAACCTTACTTGGAGCAAATTTCCACAGAAGAATTTGGAATATATGGGGTCGATCCCACTTGGGATTTTTTTGTGGATGAGGTCAAGGAACAATACTACCCTGTTGATAACTATGAAGACCAGTACATGAGATGGACCACACTGTGAAAAGAGAAGAGACAAACAATGTAGGAGTTCGTAAATACTTTCCATACCTTATGCACTAATCTGGGTATCAAAAACTTTGAGCGAAATCTAGTTCTGAAATACCATGGGGCTCTGCATAGGTACATCCAAACTAAAATGGATTTCCTAAACATCTCATCATTGGGAGCTGCCTATCGATATGCTGTCAAAATTGAGCAGAAATTTAGGCACCAGAACAAATGGGAGTTTGGGTATACAAATACACAACAACCAAAGCATGGTAAAGACGACCCTAATCAAAAGACACCAGAAAACCAGTCCAAGACACAAGACCAGAAGGGTAAATGAAAGATGAAGAATGACACTGGGAAGTGGTGCGACTTCCACGAAATCCCCTGGCACAACATCGATGAATGTCGCTCGAAACAGTCATTGGTGGCTGAAGTCAAAGAAAAAGAGCTAAACCTTGATTCATAATCTGATCCATAAAATATTGAAAAAAGACATATCATCGACGCAGACCCCACTTCTACTTTCGCGACCACAACAATTCAACCAGAAGAACCAGTAGATCTTGAATAAAGGGAGCGCCTCTTCCATTCACAAATGTGGGTGAAGGGGACCTTGTTGCATTTCATTGTTGATAACGATAGCAAGTTGAACCTCATATCTACTGAGGTCATCAAATAGTTGGGGTTGTCGACAACACCACACCTGTAGTCATACAACATTGGATGGATTCACCAGGGACGATATCTCCTTGTCATCTAATAGTGTCGCATGTCCTATGGCATCCATCCCTTCAAGAATGAGGTAGTGTGTGATTTTTCCCCTCTTGATATCTGTGATGTTGTTTTGGGCGAACCATATATGTGGAAACGTCATGTTGTTTATGAGTCTCGACCCCGTAGTGTCATTATTACTCTGGGGGGTCATCTCTACAAGATCCTGAGGTAGTTTTGACTACTGATACACCAAAACAGTGTCGTAGGGTAATCTCTCATACTGCAAAATTCATCCTCTTCACAGTCTGTTCAAAGGATGCACAAAATGCCGCTACAACCACTACAACCTCATCACCTTCTATCCAGCAAAAGCAGTTTGCTGAAGAGAAATAAAATATTGTTTCTTCACCTACAATAGTTGCTACACAATTCCCCATCAAGCCCAGAGACAACAGGTTGGTGGAACATATTCAACCACACCAGCAAGAGGGTCATGACAGCCTTCCATAGAACAAACAACGTAACTTCTCCAACAAGGCACACATCTCACCAAGATTCAGATTCAGAAAATGATTTCCCCTCTTCCCTGGGCACTCAACGTAATGGAGACCATTGCTTCCTAAGAGGGGAGGATTGATCCAGGTGGATATTGGTGGCCACCCACCTGTTCCAAATTCCAACTGGCTCATCTTGACAGTTTTGAGTTCAACATATTTCTCTTTAATGGGGACATTTCTTTGTAATTGTTGGTTCTTCACTTATAGGGTTGTCTTGAATCCCTACACAGTATCTAGGTGGATATTGGTGGCCACCCACCTTTTCCAACTGGCTTTTTTTGGAAATTTTCATGTCAACACATCTTTATGTACTTCCAGGGCTGTTTTGGGGCTCTAATAAGTTTTTTCTTGGATTTCCACAATAAAATTATAGATAGAGTCATATTTTGACAACATAATGTGTAGTTCTTGAAAATACCTTTCCAACGAGCTATCACACGCCTAAAACGAATATCGTATGCAAAAGTTATGACCCCGTGAAGTTAATGTACTAACTTACCCAGACAGGGCCCACATGACTTTTGGTGTTTCATCTTCTAAGGTTTGGTTTTTGGATGTATAGAGTTTTGGCATTCATGTTTATCATAAAAAGGCCTTCAGATCCTCATTGTAATCATCTTTTGGTGAATGAGAGTAATTGTCACATCTCTTCTTAGAGATAAAGCTACCACCATTCTAGTGAGTCTTGCACTCTGTATTTTTACATCCTTTGTACAATTCTTTCATTAATAGAAATCATGTATTGTTGTATTTCTTAGTTTCTGACAATTTTTATGTGTATTTCATTGTAATATATTTTCTTTCATTTCATTCCAAAAATAATCCAGATTAACAGAGCATTCTGACGACGGAGCAGACGGTAACAAAAGATGACTAGCCCTCAAAATCTGTAGATAAAAGAAGGAAAAAGAAGTCACCCATGATCACTATTAGAACGACCTGGCCAACTAGCCCATCGGGTTCCGTGGTCGAAGCCACGTTCGACCCGACCACTATTTTTGACAAATACCTATTTGATTTGCATGGAGCCATTTTGAAAGAATTAGCAAGGAGGTGGAAGAAGGTGCTCAAAGAAGGAAGTAGGGTTGAGAAATTAAAACAAGAACAAAAGAACATCTTGCAAGAGTGCAAAGAAGCAGTCAGATCACATGAGGGGATAGAGAAAATACCAGAGGCACAAAACCCCTTAGCAGGCTTTAAAGAGATAATTGAAAGGATGATCAAAACTAGTACAAAATACCAATAACAAGTAGTGACTCTGCAAAAATAAAATTAGGAAGTTGAACAACAACACGACTTAACAGCCAAGGAAATTTTAAAAACCCAAGAAAAGATGGACATAGCCTTGGTGCCAAAACAAAATAATCTTAAAGGATTCAAGAAAAATATAGACAAATTGACCAAATAAGATATCACACTGAATTTTGTGGTAAGTGAATGGCCGACCCATTTTGTAGATGCATTTAGCAAATGTCGGATACAAAAGGCTGCAGTTGAAAGTATAGAAAGACCAAGAAACTTTGCCACTGATAGAAAAATCAAAGAAGCCTTCACCACACAACTCGAAAAAGAAAAAGAAGCGGAGCTACACCTCTCACAGCAAGAACATGAATGATAGAAGGAGGGACACAAAGTGCAGTTGGAAACCAACCAAGAAACTAGTCATCTTAGCTAGCTCAAATATAAAATGCAGGTCACATAACAAAAATTTGACCAAGAGTCAGGTACAATTCAGACATCCGATATAGAAGAAAAAGTCGACCTAATTGCCCAGTCAAAAATACTAAATATGGAAGCACAACAAGCGATCGACACAAGGTGGATTTCATACAAAAAAGAAACAGTCAACCCCTAGCATCATTCAGATCGTCCTTAAAATCTGTACAAAAAGTGGACAGAGCAAGGAAGTCAATGAGACTAGCAAGGGAAGTCCAGGCATAACAGAGCAGTCAGAAATAACACTTTAAGTTGGCTCACCATATGAAGATTTTGTCTCCTCTTCTTGCATCTTTCTTTCTCTCTTTCTCCTTCTTCTACTTCTAATTTTTTTAATTTTGTAATCAAAGTATGGAAAAATAATTTTGTATACTCCCTTCTTGCTCAAGACGAGCAAGGAATTGAGGTGGGGGGAGATGTTGTAGGGGCTAGTTGACTCTGTCGACTAGACCTGGTGGTCATCGAAGTCAAAAGTAGAGTTCGGTCGAAGTATCTATTAACCGACCGACCTAGGTAGTTAAGTAGTTACAATTGCCTGAAAGGAGTATAAATATACAAGCACATGAAAGCTCAAGTAGCTTCATGTTAGAGGTTGTACACAATTGTGTTGTATTTCTATATCCAATAATAAATGATTGTTCTTTTGGATCTTATTACTTGTGTATTTCTTTATCTATGTCTATATGTGTGTATGTATCTTCTGTGATGTCTATGTAAGGATCTACTGGTAAACCTCCCTACTTTTCCCTAGATTACAACACTAAGTATTACAAGTTTCAAATGTTTCATAATTACTTTAACTTTTCTCTTGAAGTACATACAACTACTACGTTAAAACATCTAAGAAGAAGGTATAAACAATTTTGCTCTTAATTTCACTTGTTCATCTCCTTTTCATAAATATATAGTAATTGGCCTCCTTTGTTTAATAGTTTTTTTTTATATATATAATTAATCTCAATATGTTTATGTTTAAAGTCATTGCTATGCAAAGAAAATTAAATGTAAAGTGGGAAAAAAAGTGACAAATATAAATGACATGTAAAAATGGAGAGAATATAGGTTTCTTATAAAGAAGAGAATAAGAATCTAACGATGTGCCTCCGTTTAATTGTTCCGTTTAAAAATGCTACATAATTAATTTCAATATGTTTCATGGCAATCGCCACACATAACCATGGCGTGAGATGGAAAGTGGAGAGAATTAAATGTTATGTAGATAAATGAAGTGGCGAATCTCCCAGTATGAATTAGATAATATAAAAAGAGAAAGTGAAAAGGAGAGAATATAAAGAAAGAGTACAAAATTACAATTATAGATTTTCATAAAAATATTTTAGTATTTTTTATATTTTGATTATGATACCAAATATTTATTATAATTAAATTTTTTATTACTAATTTATTTATTAACATTTATTTGACATGGAAAGCGGAGATAATTAAATGTAAAGTGGATAATGAAGGTGGTGTGTATGAATTACAAAGAATAAAAAAAAAATAGAAAAAATATTAAAAATAAATTGATGAGAATAATTGTTTTTTATAAAAAAATATAAATATAATTTTTTTTATATATATTCATAATATTTTATGAATGATATCAAATATAATTATTTTTTATTTTTTATTTTATATATATATATATATATATATATATATATATTAATAAGTTAGAAGATTGTTTAGAAAAAACAAATTGTGTTAAATTGGTATATATATTAATAAAAAGAAAATTGTTTAAAAAAAGATAAAAAAAATACATTTTTTCTTTAAGAAAGAATATAAATATATTTTTATATAAAAATAAATATTTTATATGCGATATTAAATATTTAGTATATCTATATTTTTCTATTATTAATTTATCTGTATCTGTCATTCATTTATGTATTAATTAAAGAGAATTCAATGGAAAGTGTATAAAGGAAGTTGCGCATATGAATGATAGAGAATATAAAAGGATAAAGTGAAACGAACATATACATCGAAAATCTAAAATGGAGAGAATATATTTCTTATAAAGCAAAATGTATAAATATGATATTTTATATGTTTAATAGTTTATGTAGGATACCTAATATATGTATATTTTATATGTTAATTTATGTATTAACGGAAGAAAATTCAATGTAAAGTGTATAAAGGAAGTTGCCCATATGTATGATAGATAATATAAAAGGATAAAGTGGAACGAACACATACATCGAAAATTTAAAATGGAGAGAACATATTTCTTATAAAGCAAAATGTATAAATATAATATTTTATATGTTTAATAGTTTATGTAGATACCTAATATATGTATATTTTTAGGTTATTTATTATCATTTATTCAAAGTAAAGTTAAATATATACATATTTTTAATAATTATATTAAATGATTGAATTAATTTTTAATTTTTTTAAATATATTAAATATCATTTTATATAAAATTCAAATATATTAAAAATCTTTTTTATAAGATTTAAATTGTGTTCCATAATCTTAAATCTCATTCAATGCATGTTCCTATCATTCCTTTAATGAAAATATATTTTAAATTTTTGAGTATTTCAAATGTAATTTTATACAATATTATAGGTTAAATAATCAATATTTATTTATTATTTTAATTATTTTTTAAGGTATTGTAAGTTTATTATTAAAAGATTCATTGTCAAAATACAAGTAATAATTTTGAAAAAACTGTAAATTCATTATTAAAGAATTACTATTAAAAGAAATTAATATTTTAAATTGGTAGTCCATATGTTGTTATTATCATTGTAAGAATATGTGGAAAAAAAAATTAAAACTAAAAAAATATTATTTTCACAATAACACTTATAATTCATATTAAAAAAAGTATTGGTGTTGAACCAAACAATATTGTAATACAAAAATAGTAAGGATAGTAGTGGTCAAATCTCCAAAATGCAAACCTGCCTATCTAATGTGATACAAAGTCTATTTTTCATATTCCATCCTCTTAGGGATTTTCTTAAGTATTGATTAACAAAAAATCTCATATGTCAAAACATCTAGAAACATGAAAATAAATCATTGTTTTCCATGTCCATGTTGGGCATAAACTTACACATTCTCCCAACACTATACTCTAACATCATCTAAGTGATTTTTCTTCTCAAACTTGGTTGCAGGCTTGATCACATTGTGACGTATTCCAATTCCAAATCTAGAGGGTGTTGTGTGTCCTAATTTCCCTTTGACACTAAGGAGAGATTGTAGAAGGAGATGTATTATGATGAGCTAGAGTCATCAACCAAGGGAGATGAGACGATTTCTCGAGGAATACCAAAGTGGGTTACTATTCTACCAACCAACAACTATAGATATAGATATTTGACCTATTTAGCCAGATCCATGTGCTTCCCTCTATGACTCCTCATGAAAACATCCACCTCTTTCTCATATTCAATAATTTCCAAAATATGCTTAGTTGTATTCATTACACAAGTATCCATAGCATTGTTTTCTTTCTAGATATGTTAAGAAAAATCATCCTTCCACTTGTTCCAATGGATGGTCTTGTTCATAATAAGCATTGCATTACACTTCTACAATCTCATTTTTAGAGCCTTATAGACCATGTTTTGTGATACGCCCCAGACTTAATCCATTTTTCTAATATTTCTATGATCCCTCATCTTCTAGAAACTGTAAACCTTTCCACCCTTAAGTAGAATGTTTGTTGAAGTATCCAATTTTATACTAAATTTATAATTGGTGAATTTGGTTGTGTTTATGAGATTTTTTTATGAAATATCTAAGTTGCTATGTATGTGTTAGTAGTAGGCTTGATGATGAGCCATGAATGTGATATTTTTCTTATTAATTATAGAATCTATACATGAGGGATTCACTAAGTGAATCTATGACATATAATGTTTGTTCATGGGATATTAAAGAATACCCCTAATTTCACTAGATATTGAAAAATACCCCCAAAAGTTTTTTTGTTGAACCCCACTTCCAATAAATATATCAAATTAAACCCCCCCTATTTTTATTGGATATCTAGGTATCAATTTTTTTCATAGAATTTCTAATACCTCTTTTCATTTCTACCCATAGTACATTTTTTTTCATGGAATTTACCCCTAGTACATAGATGGAACAAAACTCGTATAATATCACAAATAAAAAAAATAACAAAAACCAAACAAACAAGTGCATTAACATTCCAACATAGGGATATTCCCCTATAGTAAGATAGCCTTTGGTTCAATGGTTTGGTGTTATACTACTTTCACCCCTCTCTTCAATTTGATACATGGTCATGCATTCACTAAGGAAGGGGTTTATAAATCTGGATATCTATTTGTAGACCTATAAATATGAATCGCCTCAAGTTGTAACTCCGTGTGCCTCATATCTATGATCTCATGTATATTTTAAGATAATATCTAACTATCTATCAAGTCGATATGTCTAGTAATATTTAAGTGAGTGATCTACCCTATAACCCATTCATGTTTTCTTATCATTCAAACTAAAAGGCACTCTCATTAGGTGAGATGAAAGAGATTGTGATCCCAAGGCTCAATCTATTGTAGGGGAATTCTTACTATCTTCTAAGTAGAAATGTTAGGTGTGAAATCTATTATATTAAGAAGAAAACATAAATATTATAGAAAATACCAACGAAACAACAAAATGTAGAGAACCACAACACCATAATGAAACATTTATTAATAGAAAGCAATGTTTACTTGCCTATTTGAGGGGGAAACCTCTAGTAGAGTAGCATTCTATTACAATAATTCTCAAAAAAAAGATTTATCATTCCTTATACTCCTATTTATACTAAATCTATCTTTAAAAGAAACATCTAGAGGAATATCTTTCTAGAAGTGGAAGCTTCGATTAAGTATTCTTACATTAGACCTATTCACATTATTAACTAGGCCTTATTTGATAATATTGACCTTTATTACATGGAAATATATTATTCTACCTTTGTGAGGGGTTAGAGAGGTTAGGTCCCTAACATGCCCTACCCCTTGAAAAATACCCTTGTCTTTGAGGCTTGAGATAACAAAATTGATGCAAAACAGTAGCCATCTCCCACGTGGTTTCTTCTGGTGGAGTATCCTTCCATTGAACTAAAACTTCCTTGATGGTGTGCTTATGAAGACTGATCCAGATTTAGGAGCAGAACAAACTGATTAACATAATGAATACAATAAACACAGAGATATGGAGAATAACATAGATATCTAGTGAACGATAACTTCTATTGAATAAATGAAATAGGTTGAAACTGTAAAATTGTAGAACTAAAACACTTGCTCAAATGTTGGTAGCTATCTCTAAGAAGAGATGTGGCTGCTACGTGCATCCATCTGAGAAGAATGTTTACAATGAGGCTCTAGAGCCCTTTTTTATATTACTCATGAATTCAAAAATCCTAGACATCCAAAAACCTAACCCTAAGAGGTGAAATGCCAAAATTCATGTGGGACCCTATGGGTAAGTTGGTACCTCAACTTCCTGGGGTCATAACTTTTGCATATGACCTATGTTTTAGGCGTGTGATAGCCCATTAGAAAGGTATTTCAGAGAACTACACATTATGTCATCAAGCTCTGACTTTGTCTACAATTTTACTGTGGAGATCCAAACAAACACTGTTTAGGGCTCCAAAACGGACCTGGAAGTATAAAAATATGTGCTGACAAGAAGACATACAAAATAATCCAGTTGGATTTGGTGAGAGGCCACCAATATCCACCTGGAAGATATGTATCTATTCAGACATACCTAGAAGTGTAGAACCCACAATTACAAAGAAGTACAGAAGAACGTGTTGAACTAAAAATGGACAAGAGGAGCCAGTTGGAATAGGTGGAAGGCCACCAATATCCACCTGGATCAAAGATGACTCTCAGGTTGGTCTAATATTTCTTGTGGATGCAACCAAATGGAACCTTTTTCATCCAACTCTGGTATACTGTTCTAGGTCTGGAACTTAGTGCCAATCACTTTCTTCAGGCATGAGACACGAAAAACAAGATGTAGCTTAGAGTGATTGGGAAAGACTAACTTCTAGGCCACTAGCCCCACTTGTTTGAGAATAGTATAAGGACCATAAATTTGGGGGAGATTTCCTGACAGTGCTGGGATTTGAGTGAATTTTGTTTGTACGATTGTAGATGGAGAAACACATGGTCCCCTTCAGCAAATTGACATTCAGAACGACCCTGGTATTCCTTTTTCTTCATGCGGTTATGAGCCATGATATTTTTTTCTAAGGGTATGGAGAATGGTCACAAGGAATATCAAATTGTGGTCAACCCCCTGAACCTTGGAGACACCTAGAATTTATGGGATAACTAATGGTGGCCTTTGTCTGTAGACTGCTACAAAGTGAGTCATGTAAGTGGTAGTATTGTAAGAGGTGTTGTACCACCATTCAACTAGGGGTAACCATTGACCCACTGATTTTGTTTCTCTGACGCAAAACACCTCAAATATGTTTCCAAACACTTGTTAACTTTTTCAGTTTGGACATTATTTTGGGTACAATAGGTGGTGCTGAGATGCAATTGGGTTCCTTGTAGCTTGAATAATTTTTGCTAGAAATTGCTAGTAAAAGTTGGATGATGGTTCGAAACAATAAAATGAGGCATTCCATGGAGTTTGAAGATATTATCCATAAAAACTTGAGCCATTGTGGAGGCTATGAACATGTGTTGAAGAACACATAAATGAACATATTTGGAAAGACGATCTGCGACCACCATGATGAATGACTTATTTCATGATTTAGGTAAGCCAACAATGAAATCCATAGAAATATCCATCCATATAGTAGGTGGAAGAAGAAGCAGTTGGAGGGTTTCTTGAGTTTTGACAATCTTTCCCTTACGAAGTTGGCATGTATCGCATTCAGCCAAAACAGTGTGGATGTCTTGTTTCATACCATCCCAAAAAAAAGAATGTTTGACCCATTCATAATTTTTTGAAAAACTTGAATTCCCAATTGTAGGTGAAGCATGAAAGTTAGAGATCATTGTGGATTTAAGGGTCGACTATTATCTTAAATACAAGCGACCTTTATAGTGAAGCTCTTCATTGTTCCAAGAGTACCCTAGAGAATCTTGAGGATCTTGTTGTAGTTTTTGGATTAGGATAGAAAGTTTGGGGTCTTTCCACCATTCTTGGAGAACAACGTGTAGCCAATCCATGACAATGAATGAGAGGGAAAAGAGGGACCCTTCTTCTTCATATTGTTGGGAAAGGGAATTAGCCACCACATTTTCTTTTCCTTTATTGTGTATTATCTCATAATCATACCCAAACAACTTGGTCACCCAATTTTGTTCCTCCGGGGATGAAATTTGTTGTTCCAGGAAATACTTGAGGCTTTGATGATCCATTTTAATTTGGAAGCGTTACCCCAATAGATAAGGGTGTCAAAGATCCACTACATGAAAAATATATATCATTTCCTTCTCATAGATTGATTGGCCCAAATATCGCTCCGAAAAATATTTGCTAGTGAAAACCAAAGGTCAACCATATTGCATGAGGACTACCCTAATGCCTCTCCCTGATGCATCACATTCCAAAACAAAGGTCTTGGTTAAGTCAAGTAGTGCTAGGATAGAATTAGTGCACATAGCTTCTTTAAAATATTGGAAGGATTGGTCGACTGCTAGAGCCCAACTGAAAGAATTCTTTTTAAGGAGAGTTGTGAGGGGAGCTACAATTTTTTCATAATTATGAACAAACTTGTGATAATATCCCGTTAAACCCAGGAAAACATGCAAAAATTTAAGAGTTTTAGGACAAGGCCAATTTTACATAGCTTCAATTTTCTTAGGATTCACCCTTACACCATCCTTGACAACAATATGACCTAGGTACTCGACTTAATAGGTGCCAAAAGAACATTTAGACTATTTGAGAAAGAGTTTTTTCTTTGAGAGGAGATGGAGAAATTGATCCACATGGGTGACATGAGCTTCCCAAGTTTTACTGTAGCTGAGAATATTATCAAAGAAAAATGACAAAAGTGACAGAGGAGACGATGAAACATATGATTCGTGAGGCTTTGAAAATTGGAGGGAGCATTATAAAGACCAAAGGGTGTGACCAAGAACACATAATGACCCTCATGAGTGCAAAATGAAGTCGTGGAAATGTCTTCCTCTTTCATACATATATAGTGATAGAAAGAACATAGGTCAATTTTAGTAAATAATTGAGCCCCATTGGGTTCATCCAGAAGGTGATCTATGACAAGAATGGGAAATTTGTCCTTAATGGTAAGTTTGTTGAGGGCACAAAAATCAAGACACATGTTCCAAGTGCCTTCCTTCTTGAGGACCATTGATCCAAATTTATGAGAGGAACAAAATGAAACACAGATCTTTAACATTAATATAGATATACAAAGAACAATAAAAGAGATACGGTGGAACTTAACTTCTATTCAATAAAGAAATCTACTAAAACTTTAAAATGCAGAATAAAAACAATCTTGCTCGAATGGTGGTAGCTAATCTATGAGAAGAGATGTGGCGGCTACACACATTTGTATGAGCACATTACAATGAGGTCCCCATGTATTTTTAGCATCAATAAGTAAACAGATAACCCTAGACATCCAAAAACCTAACCCTAGGAGATAAAATGCCAAAAGTCATGTGGGCCCCAATGGGGTAAGTTGGTACATCAACTTCTTAGGGTCATAACATTTGCACACAATCTCTATTTTAGTTGCACGATAGCGCATTGGAAAGGTATATCCAAGGAATACACATTATGTCGTCATAATTTGACTCCATCTACAGTTTGATTGTGGCAGGCCCAAAAAACATTGTTTAGGGCCTCAAAATGGCCCCAAAAGTTTAGGACCCGAAAAGATAGAAAAAAACTACCAAGATGAAAGTTGTATGTGAACCAGTTGGAAGACGTGGGTGGCCAATGATATCCATATGGATAAATCCTCCTTCCTTAGGAATAAATTGTCTCCATGGCGTTGAGTCCCCTCATCAGATGAGGAAATTTCCGCTGAATTTGGCCCTGGGTGAGCCACTTGCCTTGGTGCAGTATCTTCCCCACATTGGAAGCTCAATAAAGCTTAAGCTTATGTTGGCGAGTTCCCTTGACCTATGTGTCCATGATATGATCAGTGGTTTCCTGTTCCATGTAGTCGTGGTTGAGCTCTGTCGGTGTCAAATGTTCTGTTATCTATGAGGTGTCCAATAAGGGTGGAAAGTATTGTTGAAAGAGGTCAACATTAAATATTGGGTTGAAGCCAAGGAAGGGGGGAATGTTGAGCTCAAAATCAGTGTCACCCACATCCTTGGTTATGGTGTAAGTTCCATAAAAGAGTGGAAGAATCTTCTGAAGGGGTCCTGTAAGGCGTTCTTTCTACAAATGCAACCAAACTTTATCTCCCATCTAAAACTTTTGTGGCACCCGATGTTGATCATGGCACTATTTGTACTTGGCATTGGGCTTCTGCAAAATATCCTGAACCTATTGGTGGATGTCTTGGATGGATTCAATGAATGATCCAGGTGGATATTGGTGGCCACCCACCTTTTCCGACTGGCTCAAAACAGTTTTCTGGCAATTTTGGCAATTTACTATTTTTAGCAGGTTTTAACTTCCGGGGCCATTTTGAGGGCCTAAATGAAGGTTTTTTGAGAT
>ML788785.1:263299-307606 GCA_009831015.1 Picea engelmannii
ATGTGGGCCCCATTTGGGTAAGTTAGTACATCAACTTCCCGGGGTCGTAACTTTTGCATACGATCTCCATTTTAGGCGTGTGATAGCTCGTTGGAAAGGTATCGTCGAGGAGATTCATTTTGGGGGCTCAATCATGCCTTTGGATATAATTGAGAACCTAGATATCAAAATACCTTCATTTAGGCCCTCAAAATGGCCCCGGAAGTTAAAACCTGCTAAAAATAGTAAATTGCCAAAATTGCCAGAAAACTGTTTTGAGCTAGTCGAAAAAGGTGGGTGGCCACCGATATCCACCTGGATTAATGAACCGCATGAATTTTTCAGCTTCGGTTTGAGCATGGGATCATTCTTCCTATGAGGACACAAGGGGTAGTGAAACATCCATGGAACCCAATGGTTGAAATACCAACCCCACCTGAAATGGGATGTGGTTGGTTGAGATATGTATGGATCTTTTGTAACTATATTGGACATAGTGAATACACTCATCCAATGTGCACAGATTCTTGGAATTTCACATGTGTAATATATGAACTATCATCTTGTTGACGACCTCAATTTGGCCATCCGTTTGTGGGTGGAAGGTCGTGGATTTGGTGAGCTTGGTGTCTAGTCGTGACCAAAGGCTCGATGATAATGTGCTGAGGAACCAACTATCCCGATCAGAGATTATGGTTTGTGTTATCCCGAAATGTACCCATAGTCAATGAAATAAGAGCTTGGCAATGGCCTCTGTTGTGATGCTCTTCTTCCAGGTGACCAAAATTTCCATCTTGGAAAATCGATCAAAAACCACAAAAATACAATGATTTCCCTGCTTGGTTGAAGGAAGGCATGGTATGTAGTCCATCGAGATGGATTCCCAGGGCCTATAGGGAGTAGGAAGAGGGGTGTACATGACTTGTTTCTTAATGGTCGGTTTGGCAATGGTGCAGGCCGTGCAGGGCCTGATATAATTGATGACATCCTGTTGGAGTTTCAACCAATAGAAATGTTGTTACAACACTACCACTGTCTTTTCTACACTGAAGTGTCTTGCCACCCAACTGTAGTGAGCTTCCCAAATGAGATTCTCTCACTCTCTTTATGGAACAAAGATATTTTAACACCTTGTTTCCCCCAGTCTGTAAATATAACTATATGGACCAAGGAACTATGGAAAACTTAAAAGTGTGAATGCTTGACTTGATGGACCTTGTGTAGAAGGTCGATGAATGTAAATATTGATTATTGTAATAGAAAATGTTATGTGTTGCATGACTGTTGATAAGGGGGTGTACTAAGAGAGGCCATGATTGCAAATGAAAAGGTGGTGGAGGGGACCCAGAATGGTTGTGTTAACCTCCACTGAACCAGTACCATGATGGAGTTAATATTGCTCAGATCAGAACAATCCTCTCCCAAGAATGAATTCTCACCAGGATGGTAGGTAGGAAGGGCTTCCTCAAGAGTTAATGAGGGATGGGGAAAAATTCCCATCAGAGGTCTTCTGGACCTGACCACAGAAGGGGGGATTTGAGCCACACGTAACCTTGTCGAGGGAGGCAAGAAGGAAAGCATGTAAACAAAGGGTCAATGGACGAAGAGTGCAGGGACAAGAGAAGAGATCTCAGGTTTGAGAAAGGATGGGAAAGAAAAAAAAATGAGTTCTGATCACAGGGGATAGAGACAGAGCTGGGAGAAGGAGAGTAACCTTTGTCCTCATCTATTCCTGTACTGGGAGAAGGAGAGTAACCTTCATCCCCAACTTCCAGTGAGCTGGAAGTAAGAGATTGAATCTCAGAGCATCGTGGTCTAAGCTCGGGGGTGGCCAGTGATAAATCCATTGGGAGTGACTGAGCCTATGGTTGGGTGGAAACGAGCACCCATCTCAGCATTCGCATCATGCCCTGTAGTTCTGATAAGTGTTTTATGCCTTGTATTTTGAATTGAATATTATGGATACATGCTCATGTTTAAACGCCCATAAATGGTTTCTGTATGCTATGGTTTCCTGGTAATTTAGATTGGAATTAATGAGTGCATGTGTACACTTATATGCCATAGTTGGTCTCTGTATAAAATGAGTAAGTCTGTAACGTGAGCCCGTCCCACTGAGAATCGAACCATCTTCCTGAAATCTTCTGGTGTTCTGGTTTGATCCCTCGAAGGCACCTTCCCCAGGGAATTGCTTCATGTCTCAGAGATGGGGTAAGCTCCCTGGTATGGCTACTGCTAAAGTATACCCATGATATTTCCCTACCCCAGAGTCATAGCTCATAGCTCGGAGAGTTAGTATGGCACTTCATTCAGGTCAGTAGCCTAAGGATTTTGAGAAGCACCCAAGCCCTTATCCAGAAACCTGAATAACATTTGGGATAATTTCCCAGGAACCATCTAAAGGTTCATGTGATCCGGGTTTAGAAACCCTATGCAAGAAGGAGTTAGCCATAGAAGGTTTCAGAGCCATGGGAGTTTTAAGCTCTGATAAACTGAATTTCATTACCCAAATTAAGAGAAGGATAGCGAGTCCACTTATCAAAAGGGATCATCCTTTCGTTTTGGTAAACGAATGGACAAGATCCTTTTAGAAGTATCTCGGGTTAGTCAGGACCAATGGATCTAGAGGAGGATCATGGATGGTAATGCCTCAAATCCTTCAGTCTTCTCAAGTAGCAATGGAATCGGGATCGTAGATCCCAGGATCCATCGGGAGCTACCTTGACCGTCGATTGTAACCCTGAGTAGGCGGGAGAGTGAACTCATAACAGTCCTGAAAGCCCCAATTTAATCAGGGTTATCCATCAGGTAGGGACCCATGGCAGTCGGGTAGAATTTCGCTGACTTGCAACTTGGAGTGGACAAGGATAGGACTGCACAAACTCACGATTCATGAAATCATGACGTAATCGAGGTCGTTGATCCATAAGTGATCTAGACCATCGATCATCCAGAAGGAGATTTCGACATTTCGGGAGTCAGGGGTTCGAGAGGAGAACCTTCACAAAGTTTCGAGTCGAGAAATCTTGACTTAGCAGATGGAGGAACATGGGCCATTGACCAAGGGATAGCGAGGACCGTCGATCTAGCATGGATGAGTTTCAATGTTTCAACTTCCGGGAGACCAAAGGGTAGGACCTCTTGGTTTCATAAGTCGTGAAATCCTGACATACGAAACCTTGACGCACTCAGTGGATTGGCCCTAGGTAACTGGATAGGATCATGTGGTAGAAGAAGGAGGCAGGCACTAGCAGTTGGCTAAGGGTCTAACTCGGGGATCAGTATTTTGGGACCCGAGAGTTCGAAGGAATGAGAAGTCGAGGGACATGAAGTCCCGAATCTCAAAATTGTGAAACGATATATGTCATCGATTGAGAAGGGTGAAAGACCATCGGATCTGTCCCAGGAGAGGAATCGAGATTCGGGGTTTCGGAGGTTGGGGTGTTGGGCTTGCATTACACCACTAACCTCGAAATCGTGAAACGCGAAATAACCTATGGTTGTAGGCTGTGGTCACAATGTCGTGGTCATGTGGAGGAAGGTCACACCATGATCATAGGTGAGATGGCTAGCGTGTTCTAGGCTCCTTAACCGGTTTTGGGACTTGGAGGAGATGGAGAGGTTGGGACGCCTTGCATTGGAAGTCCCAATGTCATGAAATGTGACGTGTCGTTTAAACTAAGCCTATAGTTACAGGTATTGTTCACATGGAGGAGGATAAGGGAAGAGCTAGCCTGTGCTAGGCCTCTATAAGAATTCATGGATTTTGTCCCTTGAGAAAAGGCAAAAATTTTATTATGTCATCGTGGGTGGGTGACAAATTGTTATCAGATAATGGTTACCGCACTCGGCCTGTTTGGGCTCATGGACAAGCACATTAAAAGGTGACATATTACCTTACTCCATTCCTAAAAAGGCTGGTTAAGCCCTTATTATAGAAAGAATGACAACTTACTGTTGTGTGTGTATGCATTTCTACTATGTGTATGCATTTAAGAAATATGAATTATGTGTTGGTTATAAACGAGTGTAATGTTATCTAACAATAAGTGTTTGTCTACATGCAAGCGGACGATCAAACACGGAGAACTACAAATGTATAGAATGGTGACATGGAACGAAGTGGGGGATGGATCCCACAATAGAGACGTAGATTCTGATGAAAGGAGGGTGGTAGAGACCCCTCCAGATCTAGCTGAGACTGTGAGGAGTCTCATGGATGAACAATAAAGCTGCAAGGTCGACAACGAGAGGTTGATAAAAGAGCAAGAGAAGCAAACAAAAATTAATGCAGTCTTGTTGCAGATTTTATTTGACATACAAAGGAAACTGTAGCATGAACCTGATGCTAGTCATGTGGACCGACGACAGAAAAAGAGGAGTCAAAGTCCACCTGAGATACGGAAACGTGGTCTTTTAAGTGGCCATGTCGGGAAGAGAACCTCAATAAGAGTCCACCCCGGAGATAGGGGACAAGCATCGAATGATTCCTATGGAAATGAAACTGGCGACTCAAAGGGATCTTCTAGTAGCAGGACTAGTCCACATTCTCGAAGAAAATGGAAGAAACTAAAGCATTTCAAAAATTATAATCTCAAATAATTCAAGAAGGACAAACCACCCTCTTTCAACAGTGAGATAAAGAGGGGAGAGGAAGCATAGGCCTAGCTTCTTGGACTAAAGAAGTATTTCAGAGTCCATGACTTCTCAGAAAATTTGAAGGCCTCAGTAGCCAGTTTCAACCTGAATGGAAAGGCTTCCATTTGGTGGGAAGACCTTAAGAATGTGAAATGGATTCATGAAGAATACCTATCTTGGGAACAGTTTGAAAAATACTTCAAGAATAAGTATCTGTCGGAAAAATATTTCGACGAAAAGACTAGAGAATTCTATGAACTCAAGCTGGGGCAACACACTATAGAGGAATATGTCAGCAGATTCCTTGATTTGCTGAGGTACGTGCCCTACATAAAAGTAGAAAAGGCCAAGCTACAACTATTTATCAGTGGGCTACCTAAGGACTATCAGAACAAGATTGATTTTGACGAGCCAAGGACCCTATTCAAAAGGCAAGGTATTGTTATGAACAGTTTAGGAGAAATACAAGACCCCATGAGGACTGGAAGAAAAATAATAGTTTGGGATTCCAGAAGAAAAGGTTTAATTCCTCAAGATTTAAGAACTATGGAAAATATTCAAGGGGGATCCTTCCTTCCAGAAGTGTGTATCAGAAAAATGTCCCCTCTCAAAGTGGAAATAAACCTTTTCAGATAGTCCCAACAAAGACAGATCACCTAAAGAAGGAACCCTTAAAATGTTGGGGTTGTCGAGAAAATCATAGATTGAGGGACTGCCCACACATACAACAAAACAGTAAGGGGATCTACAATATCCAAGAAGCTACCACTGTCAATGATGTGGCTAGGATCATGCCATGAATCTATGCAGCCCTGGACAATAATCAAGCCGACCACCAAGCGTCAGTAGTGGAGCTAGAAGGTATGATCGCCAACCACCCAATTTCTATTTTAGTTGACCCAGGTTCTAATTTGAGTTGTGTAGCCCCTCAGACTGTCGATAAGTGTGAACTGTAACCAATTAGACATGTTAAACCATGGTTGGTACAACTAGCCACTGGGACCAAAATAAAGGTGGAAGAGGCTATACCAACCTGCCAATTCATCATGGGTGGATTGCCCACCCAAGCGACCCTTAACATACTTCCCTTGGTATTTTATGACTTGTTGATTAGTATGGACTGGTTGGATGCTCATAAAACTAAAATGGATTGTTATCATAAAACTTTAAAATGTGTAAACGAAGAAGGGAGAAAGATGACCCTCCAAGGGATACAGAATCCTGTCTTAGTAAGACAAATATTGGCCCTTCAAATAAAGAAGTATTGCAGAAAAGGGTGTTCCTTATACGCAATATAGGTGTTGGAATCCTTTGAAGATGACAAACCAAACCTAGAGGACCACCCCATATTAAGAGAATACAAGGATGTATTTCCAGAAGAAGTACCCGATCTACCTTCGAGAAGGGATATTGACTTCTTAATAGAACTTACACTGGGAGTGGCACCATCATATAGAATGCCATACAGAATGAGCATTCTAGAGCTTGTTAAGCTCAAGCTACAACTAAAGGAGATGATGGAAAAAGGCTACATCCGACCCAGTGTATCTCCGTGGGGAGCGCCCGTCCTGTTTGTGAAAAAGAAAGATGGCACACTCCGACTGTGCATAGATTATAGACAACAAAATAAGGAAACCATAAAGAACAAGTACCCCTTACCAAGAATCGATGACATGTTCGACCAATTGGGAGGTGCATCCATCTTCTCAAAGATCAATCTAAGATCTGGCTACCATCAAGTCCAGATTAAGGATGAAGACATCCACAAAACAACCTTCAGGACGAGGTATGGTTACTATGAATTTGTGGTGGTTCCATTTGGGTTAACCAATGCCCCACCCACTTTTATGTGCTTGATGAATAATGTAGTCAACAAATTTCTAGAAAAAATTGTATTGGTTTTCATTGATGATATCCTAATCTACTCCAAGAACAGGGAGGAGCATGAAGAACATCATAGACTCGTACTTCAAGTACTGAGGGAAAACCAACTCTACACTAAGTTTAGCAAGTGTGATTTCTTTCAGAAGAAAGTACACTACTTAGGCCATGTCATATCTAAGGAAGGGGTGGCAGTAGACCCTGACAAGATTAGATCCATTATGGAATGGCTTACCCTAAAAGAAGTATTTGATATTAGGTCCTTTATGGGCTTAGCAGGGTACTATAGAATATTCATAAAAGGTTTTTCTAGGATCGGCTGTCCAATTACTGCCCTTCAAAAAAAGGGGGTTAAATTCATTTGGACATCAAAATGCGAAGAAATATTTCAGAAACTAAAGTACCTTCTGACCCATGCACTCATGCTAAAAATTGCGGACCTGGATGATGATTTCCTTGTGTGTACAGATGCCTGTAAGGAAGGACTCGGAGGGTTCCTTATGCAAGGAGGACGTGTAATATGCTATATGTCCTGAAAATTAAATGAACATGAGATCAATTATGTGACCCATGACCTAAAGTTGGCTGCCATAGTACATGCTTTAAAAATGTGGAGACACTATCTCCTGGGTAGAAGATTTGTTCTTATGACAGATCATTGTGGATTGAGACACCTATTTGATCAACCAAAACTCAATTCCAGGCAAGCGAGGTGGATGGCTCTCCTAAGTGAATTCAACTTCAAAATCAAACATATAAAAGGAAAGGAAAATAGGGTGGTCGATGACCTTAGCAGAAGTATAAAAACGATTCATCTAGCAGTAGTAAGAACCTACAAAATGGATGTCAGGGAGAGAATCAGAAATTCACAAGAGACATATGCATTATTTAAAACCGTGACTTCATACCTAAGGCAAGAACCTGCAGGACCAGAGTATGAAGGCTACCAAATGCTCGAGGAAGGGCTGTTGACTTACAAGAAAATATTGTATATTCTGAATCGTGACGACTTGAAGAGGTTCATAATGGATGAACTACATAAGAGACCATATATTGGTCACCCGGGATATCAGAACATGATCACAACCACTAGGAAACAATTCTACTGGTTGGGGTTAAAGAAAGACATATATAAATATCTAGATAAGTGCCTAGAATGCCAACAAGTTAAGACAGAGCATCGTCATCCAGCAGGATTATTATAGCCCCTACCAATTCTAGAATGGAAATGGGAAACCATCTCCATGGATTTCATTACCGGATTAACAAAGTCGACCAAGCAAAATGATGCCATCATGGTCGTGGTGGAAAAACTAAGTAAGTCTGCCCATTTCATCCCTGTCAAGTCAACTTGCAAGGCAATAGATATTGCCAACATCTTCATAAAGGAGATATTTATACTGCATGGCATGCCCAAGGAGATTGTATCTGACAAAGATACCAAATTCACTTCAAACTTTTGGAAATCCCTAATGGTCGGTTTCGAGACTAAATTGTTACAACAACCTATCACCCTCAAACTAATGGGAAAACAGAAAGAGTAAACCAAATAGTAGAGGAAATGCTAAGGATTCACATAATGCATTAGCCTAAGAAGTGGGAAGACTACCTACCATTGGTAGAGTTTGCCTACAATAACGGTTATCAGGAATCCTTAAAGATGAGCCCCTTTGAAGCCCTCTATGGTAGATAGTGCAAGATCTCAATCAACTGGAGTAATCCAGTGGACAGAATTACAATCGTACTCGACATGTTAAAATAAATGGAACAACAAGTGGTGCAGATAAAGCAAAATCTGAAAGTTTCTCAGGATCGACATAAAAGTTACGTCGACAGAAAGAGAACTCCCCGAGAGTTCAAGGCTGGAGATCATGTCTATCTTAGAGTTATCCCCAGGAAGAGTTCTCTGAGAATGGGAGCAAGTGCCAAGTTGGCACCTCGGTATTATGGACCCTTTGAAGTTCTAGATAGAGTGGGACCTATAGCCTATAGGCTAGCACTTCCTCCCATTGTAAAGGCACATAATTTTTTCCATGTTTCATTATTGAAGAAATATTTACATGATACTAATCATATAATTGACTGGTCTGTGATCCAGGTGGAACTAGAGGGAGAATTCCTGCCAGAACCCCAATGCATACTAGACAGGAAGTAAACCTCACTCAGGAACCTAACCATTGCACAGGTCAAGGTGAAATGGAAACACTTTGGCCCAGATGAGGCTACGTGGGAAATGGAAGATGCCATGAGGCAGGAATTTCTGATTTTGTTTAATTCTATATATACAAATCATGTTGATAGATAGAACATAGAGGACGATGATTTTTTTAAGGGGGAGGGAATTGTAACACCCTATTTTCCCCAGTCTGTAAATATAACTATATGGACCGAGGAACTATGGAAAACTTAAAAGTGTGAATGCTTGACTTGATGGACCTTGTGTAGAAGGTCGATGAATGTAAATATTGATTATTGTAATAGAAAATGTTATGTGTTGCATGACTGGTGAGAAGGGGATGTGCTAAGAGAGGCCACGATTGAAAATGAAAAGGTGGTGGAGGGGGTGGTGCTAAGAGAGGCCACGATTGTGTTAACCTCCACTGAACGAGTACCATGCTAGAGTTAATATTCCTCAGATTAGAACAATCCTCTACCCATGAATGAATTCCTGATAGGTTGGTAGGTGGGAAGGGCCTCCTCAAGAGTTAATGAGGGATGGGGTAGACTACCCATCAGAGGGCTTCCGGACCTGACCACGGACGTGGGGATTTGAGCCACATGTAACCTTATCGAGGGAGGCAAGAAGGAAATCACATGGAAAAAATGGCAATGGAGGAAGAGTGCACGGACGGGAGCAGAGCTCTCAGGTTGGAGAAAGGATGGGAAAGAAAAAATAATGAGTTATGTTCACATGGGATAGAGATAGAGCCAGGAGAAGGAGAGTAACCTTCATTCTCATCTATTCCTGTATTGGGAGAAGGAGAGTAACCTTCATCCCCAACTTCCAGTGAGCTGGAAGTAAGAGATTGAATCTCAGGGCATCTTGGTCTAAGCTCGGGGGTGGCCAGTGAAAAATCCATTGCGAGTGACTGAGCCTATGGTTGGGTGGAAACGAGCACCCCTCTCAGCAGTCGCATCATGCCCTGTAGTTTTGATAAGCGTTTTATGCCTTGTATTTTGAATTGAATATTATGGATACATGCTCATGTTTAAACGCCCATAAATGGTTTCTGTATGCTATGGTTTCCTGGTAATTTACATTGGAATTAATGAATGCATGTGTAAACTTATATGCCACAGTTGGTATCTGTATAAAATTAGTAAGTCCAGAACATGAGCCTATCCCACTGAGAATCATCCTATCTGCCTGAAATCTTCTGGTGTTCTAGTTTGATCCCTCAAAGGCACCTTCCCCAGGGAATTGCTTCATGTCTCAAAGACGGGGTAAGCTCCCTGGTATGGCTACCGCTACGATATACACATGATATTTCATTTCCCCAGAGTCATAGCTCATAGCTCAGAGAGTTAGTATGGCACTTCATTCAAGTCAGTAGCCTAGGTACTTTGAGAAGCACCCAAGCCCTTATCCAGAAACTCGACTAAGATTTGGGATAATTGCCTAAGAACCATTTGAAGGTTCATGTGATCCGGGGTTAGAAACCCTGTGCAAGAAGGAGTTAGCCCTTGAAGGTTTCAGAGCCGTGAGAGTTTGAAGCTCCCATAAACTGAATTTCGTTACCCAAATTAACAGAAGGATAGCGAGTCCACTTACCAAAAGGGAGCATCCTTTCGTTTTGGTAAACGAACGAACGAGATCCTTTCGGAAGTATCCCAGGTCAATCCGGACCAATGGATCTAGAGGAGGAGCGCGGACGTTAACACCTCGACCTCTTCAGTCTTCGCAAGTAGCGATGGAATCAGGACCGTAGATCCTAGGATCCATCGGGAGCTACCTTGACCGTCGATTATAACACTGAGTAGGCGGGAGAGTGGACTCGTCATAGTCCTAAAAGCCTTGATTTAATTAGGGTCGTCCATCAAGCAGGGATGCATGGAATTCGGGCAAAATTTCACTGACTCGCAACTTCAAGTGGACAAGGATAGGAATGCACAAACTCACGATTCAGAAAATCGCGCTGTAATCGGGGTCATTGATCTATAAGTGATCTGGATCGTTGATCATCCAAAAGGATATTTCTACATTTCGGGAGTTGGGGGTTCAAGAGGAGAACCTTCACAAAGTGACGATTTGTGAAATATTGACTCACTAGATGGAGGAATGTGGGGCGTTGACTAGGGGATAGCGAGGACCGTCGATCTAGTGTGAATGAGTTGTGACGTTTCGACGTCTGGGAGACTGAAGGGCAGAACCTCTTGGTTTCACAACTCACAAAATCCCAACATATGAAACCTTGACGCGCTTAGTGGATTGGCCCTAGGTCACAGGACAGGATCATGTGGTAGAAGGAGGTAGGTGCTAGCAGTTGGCTAAGGGTCTAACTCGGGGATCGATATTTCGAGACTCAAGAGTTTGAAGGAATGATAAGTCGAGGGATGTGAAGTCCTGACTCATGAAACCATGAAACAATCTACACCATCAATTGAGAAGGGTGCAAGATCATCGGATCT
This sequence comes from Picea engelmannii, assembly GCA_009831015.1. NCBI lineage: Eukaryota > Viridiplantae > Streptophyta > Pinopsida > Pinales > Pinaceae > Picea > Picea engelmannii. The sequence continues at coordinate 274,427 of ML788785.1, forward strand.
GGCCCCGGAGAGGAATCAGGATTTGGGGTTTAGGCAGTTGGGGTGTTGGGATTGCATTACACCACTAACCCCAAAATCGCGAAATGTGAAATAACCTATGGTTGTAGGCCGTGGTCACAGTGTTGTGGTCTTGTGGGGGAAGGTCACACTGTGATCATAGGTGAGAGGGATAGCATGTGCTAGGCCCCTTAACTGGTTTCAGGACTTGGAGGAGATGGAGAGGTTGGGATGCCTTGCATCGAAAGTCCTGATGTCATGAAATGCGATGCACCATTTAAACTAAGCCTATGGTCACGGGTAGTGGTCACATGGAGGAGGATAAGAGAAGAGTTATCCTGCACTAGGCCCCTGTAGGAATTTGGGGATTCTATCCCTTGAGAAAAGGTGGAAATGTTATTATGCCGTCATGGGTGGGTGACTGATATGGACGAGATGGTACAACAACCTGTCCTGCAGATGAAAATTAGTGACAAGTATGTTTGTGCCCAGCATATGGTAGGTAGTGGTGAAGTCAAGATATCTCTCGTAGAGTTGGGTTCATCCAGAGGTATCATGTCTGCAGGAATGTAGCATCATGGTTAGTGTGAGAAATAGAGATTGGTTGAGGCCGTTAGTGTTGTGGTTCGTGCTCCCTGTCTTATACTTGATGTTGAGATGAAACTGCTGCAATTATGTGGACCACTTATGATGATGGTCATTCTACAATTCTCCTTATGTCTTCATGAACTGCAGAGGCTTATGATTAGTGTGGATGAATGTCTCCTTCCCGAGAATGTAATGTCTCCACTAGCAACAAACTTGTACAATGGAGTATGTTGGAACATGTATAATCCTAAGATTCTAGCTTTTCATTATCCACTTCATGAAAATATAATCTTTCCCAAAATGTTAACTCAAGAAATTAACTTTTGAAATTCAAATCAAATTTATTTTTTGTTAATTGGTAAAAAGGCGCACATGATATCTACTATTGATGAAGTTTCCCTGTTTGATCAAAAGATCATATTTTTACCAGAGTTTTGAAGCCGCCCAATTGTTAAAGATTCAAATCACTAAAGGTCACTCCAGAGCTTTGTGCTTCGGGTGTTTTGAGAATTATTAATGGTAAAAGACCTGAAACCCGAAAGTGTTTGTTCCTCACTTTTCATAAACCTTTAAAGGACATGAATCATAGTACACATGTGTCTTTTGAGTCTTCCCTGGGTTGACACGTGGCATCCATTTTCGACATTCCCGTTGGAAAATTCATACGGTTCTAAGTAAGATGTGGCACCCTCTGTTCTCAACACATCGACAAGAATGACATCATTTCTGACACGTCACTACAGGAGAACTCTTTGGAATTATAAAAAAGAGCTAATTCACAAACCCAGGATGTGCTAAATTGCCGAAGTATTAAATCTTAATTAATTAAGTTAATCTTTGTTAAAATATATTCAATGACTTCACACTTCGGAGTTCAGACATTTACCTTTCATTACATCCCAAAATATCCGAGGTCTGAATTTCTAAAGCACTTGAACTTAATATGATTAATTTAAACATAAAATCAATTATCGTATAATTAATCATTTCATAGTTTTGGGTTTCGGGGATTTCTTCTTGAGCTACATTTAAAAATCCCGAAGTCTGATATCTGAAATGCTTGAAGTTAAGAATTATTAATTAATTTTTTAAGAGGGATTATCTCGTAATCAACCTTTCGTGGATTAACGATTCGGGAAATTTCAAATCTATTTCATCCAAAACTCTCGCACATGAACTGTCGATATTAATGGCATTTATCACAAATCAATGGTAATGATTTTCAGCATAGATTGTGGATCACCAGGTATACTTTCTCATTAAATTTAATAAATTTGTCGTTAGTAAAGGTGTACTCGAATCAATGCACTTGATGTGAATAAATATACTTCGAGTTTGAATTTCATTTTCAACTTTAGCAAAGCAGTAAGCTTTATCCAACTGAGAATCTCTTGCATTCCCCTGCAACAAGTAACCCCGTCCTAATTTTATCGATATCATGGCACCATGGAAGATGATTAAAGTAGATGATGAGGGTCAAAATACAAATGTGAATGTTCTATTAGATACCACACCGCGAGCCATAAACACTATGAAATATTGGACACAGGTGTTTGAGATTCTGAAACATGAACTTATAAATTGTCCAAAAGATTCTGACGATGAAGTGAACGACACTCATGAAGCCAAACTCAGGGATATAGCTCAGTCGGAGCTACACAAAATAGTTGCGAGACCGAGACTCTTTTCATATAACGACATGATATGTTGGGCCCTGGAAAACGTCGATATCCAAACCAGGAGCATTTTCAACTCTCAAAAGGTTGTTGCTGTTGAAATAATGTAACTGCAAAGTGTATTCTTATTATTATTTGATATATTATTCATTAGATCAATCCCCATTGTGGATTGATCATGTCGGCTATTGTAAAAGGACCAAATCCCCTTTTACAGATTAGTCATAATGTAATTGTAATAGGCAAAGGAAGAATTCGGCCCCATAATATATTTAAGAGGCCCCAAAATATAATAAAGGTGGTTATAACCACCCAGTTTGAGAAGTCGGCCCTGCCAGTGAAGAGACACTTCACACATGCCAGATTTGTATAAATAAGGAGGCTAGCACCTCACTTAGACACACACCTCACTTGCTCATTGAGAGACAAGTTTCAGAATTGCAGTTGGAGAAGAGAGAGAGAGAGTGGCGCATCTTTGGGAGAGGATCTTCTATATTAGCTTGAGTTATCTCTTGGCATTGTATTGGCTATCTATAATAAGGAAGTTTTATTGGGTTTTCTTCCCCTAGAGGGTTTCCCAGGTTAAATGTTGTGTCTCTTGTGATTGTGTATTTCTCAGTGATCTTGTGTTATGCTATTGTTATCTATTGAAATGGAAAGAACTATAATAATGGCTTAAACATTAACATGGTATCAGAGCCAAGCTGAAGGAAGCATCTTTAACAAGAGTGAAAAACGTCACTGTTGTCATACATGCAAATTAGGGATTTTTGATGGTGAAGCTTTTCATCCCTAAAACCACCTAGAAAAGTGCACCCTCCACCAAGGATTACTTTGGCACTCTCAGTGCACCTTTTCAGTGGCTAGATCTCCCAGAAAGTGAAACCCTAGTTTCACAAAGTACCAGAAGTACTAGAAAACCAGTGTACCAGAAGTACCAGAAGTACCAGAGTACCAGAGGTACCAGAAAACCATAACCACTAGTCCAAAAATCCATAGTTTGGAGGAGAAAAAGTTGGATTTTCTCAGATCCAAACACACCAGGCTACTCGCCTCAGCCAAGCGCACCTCCTAGTAAGTTTAGAATTTGATTTTGAGCATTTTCATTTTTCGGTCATTTTCCTAGATCCAGGTAAAAGATGTCTACAAGCACTAATCTTGTTGACAAGATGGAAGGTGTGGAAAACTTCCATGCTTGGAAGTATAGGATTGGACTCGTTCTTGAAGAGAATGACCTAGCAAAATTCGTCAAAGGAGAAATTATGGAACCCAACGATGCTGCAGAAAAAGCCAAGCATCAAAAGGACACAATTAGGGCCAAAAGAATCATTGTAGATTCAATCAAAGACCACCTGATTCCTTATGTGTCATCTAAGAAGAATCTGAAAGAAATGTTTGATGCCTTGACCAGACTGTATGAAGGAAAGAACATAAATCAAAAGATGAATCTAAGAACTCAACTGAAGAATACAAGGATGCAGAAAGGAGAAACAATTCAGGAATATTTCTCCAGAATCTCAGAATTCAAAGAACAGTTAGAAGCGATTGGAGATACCATAGATGAAGACGAACTCATAATGATGACCCTAAATGGTCTCACAAGACCTTGGGATGCATTCATCCAACCGATATGTGCCAGAACAGAGAAACTGAAGTTTGATAGTCTATGGGAAGAATGCATCCAAGAAGAAACAAGAGTAGCTAACCGTGAAGCGCTAGTAGCAAGAGATGATGATCAAGCCCTAGCTACTCACACCAAAAGAGGAAGGAAGAAACCCTACTTCCAAAAGGAGACTCATAAAGAGCCTCAACTGCCAAACAAATTCAATAATAAAGAATCTCATCCAAGGAGATTTCAAAAGAAAGGACAACGAAAGGAAAGAGATTACTCATCTGTACAATGATACCATTGTGATAAGATGGGACACATTACGAAATTTGTTCCAGCCAGACGAGAAGAATACAAGAGAAAACATAAGAGGCACCATGCCCATGTAGTCGAAGATGAAGAGCCACCCGCAAAGATGATAAGAGATAAGATTAAATATCATGTCTTAATCTCGTCCCTCTCAAGATCGATAACACCTGGAGAGGACACTTGGCTCATTGATAGTGGTGCATCCAAGCACATGACGAGACAAAGAGACATCCTCTCTTGTATTTCAGAAAAGAATTTTGTCAGAAAGTGACACTTGGAGATGATTACCAATATCCCATCAAGGGAGTGGGAGAATCAAACTACAAATTGAATTCAGGGAATTCATTGAAGATGAAGGACATACTATATGTACTAGGTTTGACTAAGAACCTACTCTCCATTTCATCTTTAGAAAATAAAGGCTTTATATTTTCCTTTATAGATGGAGAAGTTCTTATGTGGGCTAAAGGAGAAACCTTAAATGAAGAAATCATCATTGGAAGTGAAGAAAATGGCTTGTATAAAATAAAGGGTCACTCAGAGGTTTTCATGACCCATGCCATTGAAAACTCAGGTGAACTTTGGCATATAAGATTATATCACATCAACTACAAGGCGCTACCATACATATGCAAAGCGGTCACAGGTTTACCATAACTCAAGGTTGACCATGAAGGCGTATGCAATGGATGTGCACAAGGGAAGAACATCAAGAACCCTTTTCCGAAGAGAGACAACAAAGAAAAAGGAGTCCTAGAGCTCATTCATTCAGATGTATGTGGCCCAAATCCATCGTTCTCCATTAGTGGTTATGTATATTATGTATCATTTATTGATGATTATTCTTGTAAGACCCAGGTATATTTTTTGAAATCTAAAGATGAAGGGTTCAGCAAGTTCAAGGAATTCAAAGCCTTGATAGAGAATCTTTCTGAAACAAAGATTAAGATACTCAGGTCAGATAATGGAGGATAATATACCTCGAAAGAGTTTGTGAACTTTTGCAAAGATGTTGGGATCAAGAGGGAACTCACTACTCCCTATAATCCCCAACAAAACGGTGTAGCTGAATGAAAGAACAGAACGATAATGGAAGTTGTGAAGACTATGATTCATGATCAAGATCTTCCTATGTACTTATGGGTAGAAGCAACAATGGTAGTTGTATATGTGCAGAACCGATTGTCCCATAGTGCACTTGGGCTCAAGACCCCAGAAGAGATGTTCACTGGAAAGAAGCCAAAGGTAAGCCATCTCAATATATTTGGCTGCCCAGTATTTATTCATATACTGAAAGAGAAGAGAAACAAGTTGGAACCTTCAGGAAAGAAGGGAATATTTGTGGGATACTATGAGGTCTCCAAGGCCTTCAGAATCTATATACCAGGTCACCGTCACATTGAGATCAGTAGGGATGTGACCTTTGATGAAGATGCAGTGCTCAAGAAATCTAGAAGATGCCAGCTTGAAGAAGTATATGAAGAGGAACCCGTAATCCCAAAAACTATAGTGAGGGAGGTTCCCAGAGCCACAGAACTAGTGAGGGAAGTCGTAACTTCCCCTGATGAGGAAATTCTAGAAGACCATGATATATTAGAAGTTCAAGAACTCCTCAGATGACGATTCTCCATAAAAGAAAGCTAGCTTGGGCTAGAGAGATTATTCAAGATGGAGAGAAGTATGGTGTTCTCGAAGGAACTACGAGACAGGTGAAAAGACCAAATCCATTCTCTAGTTATACGGATTTGATGTGTGATCTTCTGGAGGAGGAGCCTACCTTCTTTGAAGAATCCATTCAGAGGAAAGAATGGGAAGATTCCATGACAGAGGAATACCAATCCATAATAAAGAATGAAGTATGGGAAATAGTTTCCAGACCGAAGAGTAAAGATGTGGTATCCTCCAAATGGCTCTTCAAAATAAAACATGTTGCTCATGGAAGTATTGAGAAGTATAAAGAAAGATTTGTCACTTGTGGATTTTCTCAAAAGGAAGGCATTAACTATGAAGAGACATTCTATCCTGCCAGATACACTTCAATCAGAACCATCATAGCTCTTGCAGCTAAGATGAAGTGGAAGTTACACCAGATGGATGTGAAGACAACTTTCCTAAATGGTGTCATAAAAGAGGAAGTGTATATAGAGAAACCTCATGGATTTGAAGCTGAAAACAGGAAGTCTCATGTCTGCAAACTGAAGAAATCCTTATACAGATTGAAGCAAGCTCCTAGAGTTTGGTATGGCTGGATAGACAATTTCTTGATGAGCTTGGGCTTTACCAAGAGTAAAGCATATTCTAATCTCTACTTCAAGGTTATGAATGATGAGCCAGTAATATTACTGATATATGTGGATGACTTATTCTTAACTAGAGAAGAAAATCTCATCACTGAATGTAAGAAGAGACTTGCCTCGGAATTTGAAATGAAAGACCTTGGCCTAATGCATTATTTCTTAGGTCTTGATGTATGGAAGAGTCTAGAGAGGATCTTCCTTAACCAAGGTAAGTATGTAGTCGAAATCCTGAAGAGATTCGACATTTTGGAATGCAAGTCCATGAATACACCCATGGAAGCAAAGCTAAAGCTGCTAGTCGACACTTCGTTAGAATTGATTGATGCCACATTGTACAGACAAATTATTGGATCACTAATGTACCTGACAAACACCAGACCAAACATTTGTTTTGTCGTGAAAACCTTGAGTCAGTTTCTGGTAGAACCCAGACATGTTCACCTAGTGGTTGTAAAACATGTGATGAGGTACCTTAAGGGTATAATAGATTGTGGTCTCATCTATGATGGAGATCATGATTTCACATTGAGTGGATATATTGATGCAGGTTGGGAAGGAAGTGTTTATGACAGAAAAGCACTTCAGGATGTTGTTTCAGTTTGGGATCAGCCATGATCTCGTGGCAGAGTAGGAAGCAATCCAACATTTCTCTCAGCACAGTGGAAGCATAATACATTGCTGCATGTTCTGCTAGCTGCGAAGCTATATGGCTTTGAAAGTTTTTGACTGACCTATTTGACCTAGAGATGGAAGCAACCATGATCCTATGTGACAACCAGAGCTGCATAAAGATGACATAGAATCCTGTATTCCATGATAGGTCGAAGCACATAGAGATTCGATATCATTACATCTGTGACATGGTGCAGAGAGGAGCCTTAAAGCTCCAGTACGTTAGCATGGATGAACATGTTGCTGATGTGTTGACCAAGCCTCTATCTCATGTAAAGTTTGAGCACTTTCGAGATAAGATTGGTATAGTTCGAAAGGACCTTCCTCGAAAGGGGGAGTATTTGATGTGATAAGACATCTCTTGCTTCCAGCTTATTGCTGTGATGTAAAGCAAGACGATGTGATGAGACTAGAACTGTGCTTCTGGCTTGACAAATGCGATGTAAAGCCAATCTAATATCCTGCTTCTAGCTTGATTGTTGTGACATAAAGCAGGACGAGTATCTTACTTCCAACTTTATTGCTGTGACATAAATCAAGACAATGAGATGAGACTAGTACTGTGCTTCTGGTTTGACAGCTGTGACATAAAGCCAGTCTAGTATCTTGCTTCCAACCTAATGGTTGTGACGTAAGGAAAGATGATGTGATGAGACTAGTATTGTGCTTCCAGCTTGACAGTTGTGATGTAAAGCCAGTCTAGTATCTTGCTTCCAGTTTAAGTGCTGTGGAATAAAACAAGACGTTGAGATGATACTAGTACTGTGCTTCCATCTTGAGAAGCTATGAAGTAAAGCCAGTCTAGTATCTTGCTTCCATCTTGATTGTTGTGACATAAATCAACATGAGTACTGAGCTTCCATATTGACAACTATGATGTAAATCCAATCTTGTATTATGATGAGCTAGCCTCGTGCTGTGATGATGATGATGTATCAATTTTATACTAATACATATTGATGCAGATGATGATTGCAATCCTTTGAGAATGACAATGTTGCCGATGAAGAAAACTTCTGATGATTTATAGATACGTCAGTCAGTGTTCCAAGATGATATTGATGATGTTGTCCTCTCACCCACTTGATGTTGTTGATGATGTTGTCCTCTCTCTCTCGCCTGATGCTGTTGATGAATAACCTTCTTGTTAAGGGGGAGTGTTGAAATAATGTAACTGCAAAGTGTATTCTTATTATTATTTGATATGTTATTCATTGGATCAATCCCCATTGTGGATTGATCATGTTGGCTATTGTAAAAGGACCAAATCCCCTTTTGCAGATTGGTCATAATGTAATTGTAATAGGAAAAAGAAGAAGTTAGTCCCATAATATATTTAAGAGGCCCCAGAATATAATAAAAGTGGTTATAACCACCCAGTTTGAAAATTCGGCCCTGCCAGTGAAGAGACACTTCACACGTGCCAGATTTGTATAAATAAGGAGGCTAGTGCCTCACTTAGACACACACCTCACTTGCTCATTGAGAGACAAGTTTCGGAATTGCAGTTGGAGAAGAGAGAGAGAGAGTGGTGCATATTTTGGAGAGGATATTTTGTATTAGCTTGAGTTATCTCTTGGCATTATATTGGCTATCTATAATAAGGAAGTTTTGCTAGGTTTTCTTCCCCTAGAGGGTTTCCCAGGATAAATGTTGTGTCTCTTGTGATTGTGTATTTCTCAGTGATCTTGTGTTATGCTATTGTTATCTATTGAAATACAAAGAACTATAATAATGGCTTAAACATTAACAGTTGTTGGGTATTTCCGACTAGAACACATACACGTGATATATAAGCTATCCCCTGATTTTAAATATAATTACAATGTTGCATTCATGCTGGAGTTTGAGCTATACAATATGACAAAAGATATCCTGTTATAATCAAGTCCTGGTGGGGGCACCCAGAAAAATTCAGAACCGATGCTCATGGCATTTATGCCACAACGTCGTTGGATACTCATATGATTTATGTAGCTATGATGCTCTATATTTTATTCGGGAAGAAGAGTCCCACTCATTTCCTGGTGGCATGGGTGTCAATTATGCACGAGGTGGCTGAGGGATATGCTTTCAACTGGGCCAAGATGTTGTTGGATAATCTGGCAAAAGAAATCACTGAATACAAGCTGGCTAAATCAAAGGGACAATCTGCCCCTTTCTACATGTCTGCATATATTATGGATGCCATCTACTTAATGACCCCTTTCCCACTAATGAACTGGAGTTGGACCCCAACAAGTGCAGAACCTATACACTTTTACCATTCCAAACTATGGGAGGAAAAGGCCAAAGATTTCTTCTACAAAATCTACCACCATGTAGTAGTGTCAGTCCACATAGCTTTATATGGTTGCCCACCCCCTCGAATTTCAGACAGAATAAGGGGAAATCTGGGAAAAATAGTGGATTGGTTCATAGACAAAAAGTTCTTTTACATCAGGGTTTTCAGATGCTTAGTCCCTCCCCATGCTCTCCTGAGGTTTTTACCAGACCGACTAGTTTGTCGAGAAGTATCTTATCAAATGGTGACAAGGGGCATCAACAAGGAGATGAAAGAAACCCAGAAAAAGGTATGGCCTACCTTTCCCCTCTAGGTTGGTATGTTTTCATTATTAGACTTTGGTCACTCGAAAGTGGAGGCTGCAGCTTTGGAAGATGTCAAGTTGGTTAAAATTGAATTTAAGAGACACACCCCACACATGATCATGGAAAATCACCTGGCACAATACAACATGAAGAGATATGTGCATGAAAACTCCCCACATGATGAAATATTCATGGGGGTCAGGTCTTACAAGGAAGTGTTGAATAAATTCCAAACTTTGTCCCCAAATCAACAGGCTAGTTTATTCAGTTTTCAAAGGCATAGATGAAACAACTTGCCGAAAGTAATACAGGGAGAATCGGTAGCCACTTTATCTACACATGACACTGTACCTCCAGGTTTTGAACCAGGGAGATCTGGAAAACAGGATACTAAGGAAAACCTAGAGAACACCGAAGCTTTAACTCGAGAATTAGGAGCTTCATTATCAAGTTCATTAGGTCCTCAGGCAGTGGCTCAACTCAAATCTTTCCTAAAGTGAGGGCAGGATACATCTCCTTCTACACCAGTCGCATCTGCTGCCAATACCACTCAGCAACAACTGTCCACAGAGATCGGTACCCCTATTACTTCATTGACACCATTGCAATCAAGTTGTAGAAATCCTAGTTCCGAAGTCATTTTTATAGGCGATCTCACCCCAATTTTTCTCGAAGAGATGCCTCCTTCAGACTTCTTCTTCAGCAATAAAAGGAGGGCCATCATCAAAAGGAAAAGGATGGTATATGATGGAGAGAACCAAGATGATACATAATTTTCAAAGGAAGTTGCAGGTTCGTTGGGCACTTTCGCCACTCCTAATCAATGGTCAGTGGAAAATTTGGCTGGACAATTGCAACATAAGAGCTTATTTGTAGAGAAACTTCAGAAGCAAATACACACAACTGAGAATATTGCATAGAACAGAATGAGTTGAGACTTCGAGAAGATTAGAGAAAATGATAAACAACAAATTCAACAACTCTAGGCCAACTTTTATGAGCTCCAAAAGAATTCACAGTTCAACCAACGACTAATCACCCAACATGCTGAACTAATAAAACAACTGCAATCTAGGTTGGAATTAACCGAAAGTAGCTCAGTGGATATTTCATCTTTCTAGACTCGGGCAATGGAAATAAATGAAAAAATGGAAAATGCCCAACTGGATCTTTTTATGAAGGTAGATTCCATCCAGAAGTGATACTTGGTAGTAGACATTTCCCTAGATATCTACATAAAAGAAAGAGAGGCTTTCTCTACTCGAGTTAAGTTTCAAGAGGTCATCTTATTGGTACCAAAAGATGATGTCTCAAATATCCCTCAACTTTCTCTTTTTGAACAAATAAGAGGCAATATGGATTTAAAGCCCTGGGAAACAAATTTAGAAGAAAGCAAAAGACTTGCCAAAGAGGTAAATGAAGCTTGTCTGGAAGAATTGTTATCACTAGACAAAGGGCTGAATTATTTTGAAGGAAATATTATTTCCGAAGCCATGGGAAAGATTATTATAGTGAAAAACCAGCATAATTCTAGAACAAGAAAAGAAGAGGCTATAACAACCATTCAGAAGATAAACCAGATCGATCTCCTGCAAATAAATAAATGGATAGGAAACCCAAGATTACAATTACAGGTCACATCTCAAGGAGCAAAAAGAATCCAAGAAAGGCTACCTTAGGTAGAGAAAAAATTATATACTTTTGAGGTGAATGAAGCGATTGAACCTTCAAGGTTGGTGGTGAAATTAGTGAGTAAATGCATCCAATGTATTGAATATGGGAAAACAAGCACATCTGGGGGCAAGTAAGAAAGTGTCATTACATTACTAGATATAGTTGAAAGGACAAATGGCAACAAAGCTATGATGACTAGGGCATTGTGCTAAATTATCAAGAATATCAGACAACAGATATTTCCAACCTAAAATAATGGGGAAAGGAAGTGCTTCAGCCAACAGACAAAGAGATAGGAGAGATTTCAAATGAAGATCATCATTCTCTATGCACTATTTTCTTATTTCAAATATTTCCTATTTTTAATTTTAAGAATTCCAACCATTTTGAGTTGTGACAATTTTGTATAAATACATAGACTGAAGATCTATTGAGGGTTGCTTCTTGCCGAATGTAACAGATAAAACTCTCCTTATTGAGTATTAATACAAGTGCAGACATAGATTCCAAATTTTGTTAAGTTTGGGTTATGTGTTTCTTCTGTTTCTCCAATTTTCCATCATTTATTTAAGCATTCCTTGATAAATGCTTTATTTCAATTTAGTACAACAAATATTGTTATCACATTACATCAGTAATTTGTTAAGTAAGCAGTTTTTCCTCTGCATTTACTGTCAGTAAATCAAGACCTATGAGCTGTGTGGATTACTGTATTTTATACTTTATTCAAGGTTACACTTTCTATTTTCTTGTACTGCAACAAGGTGAGACTCTTCAACAATTGATGCCTTGCTTTGTTTAACAGTTTTGTATTTTCTCTCACACCATTTGATATTGCAATTTTGACTCAGAAAAGAATTACGACCTCTGTTAGCCCATACTGTTAATTTCATTTAAGGATTTTTTCTCATATATCTAAGGTAGAAAAAACACTCTTCAAAAATACTCTCTTCAAATTTCCTAATGCCTGACATTAATCTTTGAGCCTTAAGTTTAATATCAGGAACAACATATTTTTGGTGCATTACCAAGGATAGTGAAACAAAGTTATTTTTCCTTGGGAAAATGACACGGTAAGATTCTATCTTTGATAGTGAGCAAGGATTGAATACACAAGTAAGGCTATTTTTATCTTTCACTTGGAGACTCCACCTCAGATAAACTGGCATTCAATCGAAAGAATACCAGAAAGAACCGAGATGATACGCAGATTATGCCTGTATCAGATCTCGAAAGGTTGTTGAAACCAAAAGGATACCTCAAATCCACTACTGCATCATTAGGTAAGATATACCAACCCAATGTTTCCTAAGTCAGTACTAAGGTTGTGGTTGAAGAGTTAACCTCTGAAGAGAATTTTAAACAAACACCTTCTGCGGAGGCATCAACTAGTAAAACCGAGGTTAGGTTTGAGAACCCGGAGGAAGTTGTACCCAAAACAAATACTGAGGTTGAATTGACTGATACTCCTAGCAGTCAGAAAAAAATATATTTCTCTATACTCATTGTCGTTAATATTTTGTCGACCCCATCCTTACCCAAACTAAAGGTTTCAATTCTCTAAAATCCTGAAGAGCATATTATATACCCTGATTCGTCCCCTATCGGCTCATCTGTTTACACATCTTGTAAGTCTGAGGAAACCAGTCCACGATTCCCTTTTCTCCATCTATTATAATTTTCATATCCTAACGACCTTTTTCCAGAATTTCCTTCACCACATCCTGAATAAGTTGAAAGGTCACCACTTCAATCCCTTGAAGTTTTTGAAAACCCTCTTTTTTCCCAAATTCTGTCCCTAGACTTCCAATGGTTGTTGCTAGATGAGGTGGTGTCGTAGGTGGAGGAGCAGGTGGACAAGGTCAAGGATGACCCCCACCTCTTATAATTTTTTCCAAGGTAGCGACTCGATACACTCCCTTGGTCCTCCTTACCATCTTGCATGATTTGCCTGAAAATTATATGAAGAACTTACCAAAATTTACAGGAGAAGGAGATCTAACTGCCACAGAGCACATAGAATTTTTCGATCAGTTCGCTAATATCCTTGGCATTGATCATGAAGATGTTTACTCAAGGATTTTAGTGCAAACTTTTTAAGGACAAGTAATAACCTGGTTTTGAGGACTCACAGTAGGATCCCTACAGTCCTATGATGATCTAGAAAACGCATTTTTAAGACAGTGGGGAGAAAAGAAATACCATCTTTATTAATTGACTGAATTCGGGGCTCTAAGAAAAAATAGTTATGAGTTGGTTCTTGAATTTACTTAGAGGTTCAACAAACTATACCATAAGATCCCAACCGAAGTTAAATCCTCTAAACCTGCGGCAAAGGTAACTTTCGTAGGGGCTTTTGAACCTGAATTTACCCTACTCTTAAGAGAAAGAAGATATTCCACTCTAGTAGGAATGCAAGACGATTCCATAGAAATAAAATCAAATATGATGGCATCTGGAAAATTTAAAGCCAAGGTTGAGACATGAACCAAAGAACCTAAATGTTTCAGGAAACAAGTAGGATCCTCTGGATCTAGAAATTCCGTAGAAGGAAAAATGGATGAGATGGCTAAGATAAACAAAGATTTGTCAAACAAAATATCTAGAATGGAACTAGACCAAGCCAAACCTGATCCATTCGCTAGAAATCAGTTCAGGAGAAATCCTAACCCTCAAACACAACAAATAGAAGTAAAAAATGAAGATAAAAAAATCCAAGCCCCTTTTAAGACTAAAAACTTTATGCAAAGGGATGATATGAAAAATTATGAGGAGTTAGAAGAGGATATAAATAACCTCATGGATGACGATCGGGAGCCTCATTTAACTAGATAGGACTATGAAAAGTATCTAGACCTAAAACCATTGTTTAATAATGAGGAAAGTATAAATAATCTGGGAGAATCTACATATCAAGGAATCATCGACTCCATAATGGACGAACTTCAACAGAATTACAATTTAAGGCCCAGAGAGACAAATACCACAAACGTTCCACCAAAAAAGGTTTTATCAAGAAATAAAGAGAATGAGGCAGTTGACACTAAACCGCAAGATGAAACACCAGCTGGCTGAACCAAAATAGTTGAAACAAGAGCAACACAAACTGAGAAAACTGAGAATATTGAAGCGCAATCTTCAACCAGAGAAATTGAAAAAACAACCGAAGGTTGTAGTTTAGAAAATGAACTAAATCATATTAAAATCCCCATGCCCCTGGTTGAGCTTGCCAAGAATACAATTTATAAAAAATAGATTTCTAAAATGACAATTTGTTTTGATGCTGAAATTAATGGGGATGTTATCAATATACAAGATGAAAGGCCTACGATTATGTTTGGTCTGCACATCGAAAATACTAAGGATTCAATTTCTCTGTTTTATATTACATTAACTGTGCATGATCACTTACTTCATAATTTCATGTTATATCCCGAGGCCTCCCATAAATTGATGCCTAAAGTTATCATGGAGAAATTGGGTCTTGAAATTACTAGACCTTATCAAGACCTGTACTCATTTGATTCAAGAAAAGTTAAGTGTCTTGGTATGATCAAAGACTTGGTAGTAAATCTTGCACAAATCCATGTGAAAATTATCCTTATGGATGTAATTGTTGCTAACGTCCCTGGAAAGTATGACATGTTTCTATCTAGGTCATGGGGTGAAAAACTAGGAGGATCACTACAACTGGACATGACTTATGCTATGATTCGAATTTTTGGTGGATAATTTACTCGATTATACAAAGAGACTAGACTGGCATACACTGTAAGTGACCCCCAAAACCTAAACAATTACCCAGTCTATGTTGCTAATTAGGATTTAGGAAATTGTATATTATCAATAGATGATGATTTTGAAGAATGTATAGAAGAAGAAAACAAAAAAATAGAAAAAAAAAAGAAAAGTGTAAATAGTAGAGAAGGAGTATGGAAAATGTTTTTTGATGGCGCCTTGTCCTGCGAAGGGGAAGGGGCTGGAGTATTATTTGTTGCACCTGGAGATGAGTATGTCATCCCATTTTCATACATATTACAATGGGAAATTGATTATACAAATAATGTTTGTGATTATGAAGCTCTAGTCTTAGGATTAGAGGCTGTCAGGAAGCTAAAAATCAAACATCTAATAGTTTAAGGTGATGCAGAGCTTATTGTGAAATAGATAAAGTAGAAATATCAAGATAAACATCCAAGGCTAAGGTCATACATAAATTTCTCCTAGGGTTTGATAGAGAATCTATTTTCATCCTTTAACATTCACTACATCCCCAGAATGGAAAATCAATAGGAAGACTTTTTAGCCAAAGCAGTTGCGACGTTTGTACCACCTGCTGTCCTAAAACTGAAGTATCATATCGAAATGAGACACATACCTTCAATCCCAAATAATTTTCAGCACTGGCAAGTCTTTGAAGATGACGAGAAGATCAAATAGTTCCTAGAAATGGTTGACAAGTTCTCTGAGACTCATATAGATCAAGAAAATCATAACGATCCTATCTAGATCATGCAGAAAGGTGAATATCCTCAAAATTTCCAGGATAAGATCGCAAATCACTGGATACTTCTGCTTAAGAACAATCAGATCCCCATAGGTCTGATACCTTTAGAGAGGTTGTTCGACCAAGATGATATACCCTTGAAATCTACCTTACGACCTCAACCCAAAGAGGTTGAAGACTGTAATATAAGAACTAAAGAGGATCATAAACTGGTCAAGATATCTAAATACCTTCCAACCCAGGTGAAGAATAAGTACGCTGGGATCATTAAACATTATAATGACGTATTTTCATGGTCCTATGACTATCTAAAAACTTATGATACCTCTGTAATTGAACATAATACTCCTTTGAAGCATGGTATCAAACATTTCAGGAAAAAGATGAGGCAGATAAATCCTATCCTCTGGCCAGTAATAGAAAGGGAAGTAAAGAAGCTTCTCGACGCAAATATTATCGTCCCACTTAGGTATTTTGAATGGGTGGAAAATTTAGTACTCGCAAGGAAGAAAAGTGGAGAGATAAGGTTGTGTGTAGATTTCAGGAATTTAAACTGGTCATCCCTCAAAGATAACTACCCACTGCCAAAAATGGATCATGTCCTGGAAAAATTAGTTGGAGCTAACAAAATGTCTATGATTGATGATTTTTCCGGATACAACCAAATCGTTGCCCACGAAGATGATAAAGAAAAGACTGCATTTACCACTCCGTGGGGAAATTTCATGTATGATAAAATGCCATTTGGTTTGATGAACGCAGGGGCTACTTTTCAAAGAGCGATGGATATACCTTTCATCGGTGAGAGAGATAAATTTGTTGTTATTTACTTAGATGATCTAACAATATTCTCCAACTCTGATGCAGAACATCTGGTTCATCTCAAACAAACCTTCGATAAATGAAGAAAATTTGGCTTGTCTCTTAACCCTAAGAAGTCACGTTTTTATATGCAAGAAGGAAAGGTTCTGGGTCATATAGTTTCTAAGGATGGAATCAAGGTCGAAGCTAAGCGATTCAAGGCTATTGTCACAATAAAAATTCCCAGAAATAAGAAAGAAATCCAGTCTTTTTTGGGGAAGATAAAGTTTTTGAGAATATTTATCCCTAACTTCACTGAAATTGTCAAATTGATTACAGATATGTTAAATAAAGACAGTAAAATGAAATGGACCACCGAAGCTAAAGCATCATTCGAGCGAGTGAAGAAAGTTATAAGCGAAGCGATAGTTTCCACCGAGAATATCATGCCTGAGATATCAGAACAGTGATGAAATTTTATTTTCTACCAACCTTTTGGAACACAAGCTGCGTTAGTGGAAGAAATAGTCCAGCGATAACAGAGGCTAAAACTGTACAAACAAATCCCAAGATGAAATGGCCTCTGCTAATTTCTGGTACTTTCTTGTTTGAGTTGATTCCCAACAAAAACACACTGAAGATAAGGAGAACGGTTGAGTTCAAAGCATAAGGGCTTATCCTTTGCTTAACTAAAATGAAAGCGAACATGGCGTTGAAAGACAAGGGTGTCGTACATAAAAGAGAGAAGTTCGATAATGGTAGAAAGGAAATATCGATGGAGAAGAGAAGTTCCATCCCGGCTGCCACTACCCCCAAAACCCCGAAGGCTAGCAGATATTTGGGGGCAAAAAGTGTGTTCAACGATGATATGCTTTGAGGGTTAACAAATACTGGGACCAACAGTAAAGGCCATCCTATTCATATCAACAACGATCTGAGCCAATAGCTATGTCCACCCTGGGTGAAGTAAAATTGGCTCAAAAGATTCCCAACTGGCTATCCCACGACAATAGACAAAAAACTCATAGTCACCAGAAGCCAATGCCTTCTCCCCTCTCTGGGACTTTTAATTTCAATTTCAAAGCCAATGACATTTTGATTTTCAGTTTCAATTTCAATGCCAATGCCAATGCCATTGCCATTTTCAATTTCTGTCTGCTCTACGACCATCTTCTCTAAACTGAAGTTGGTTCCTCTTCTGTTTAGAGGTAAAAATCTTTGCATTTTTGCTTTCTTTTTCTGAAAAAAAAATGAGGAGATAGGGTTTTGTTATTCTAAAGTTTCCATCAAATAGACCAGAGACTAGTCCAATCCACTCTATTAGCAGATATCCCAATAGGTAATCAGTTTCACGAATCTTCAACATCCACAACATTCAGAAAGCATACTTGTGTGGCAGTTGAGATTTCTTACTTATTTTGTTTATTTATGCCGTCATCCATTTATGACGGATTTATGGCTACGATCATTTCAATATTCCAATGGTCAATTTTGTAGTTGTTTCTACTTCCATGGCTGGCCTGCGACCCTTAACACATTATTAAAGATTTGAGAAGTAAAAATCAAAATCGAAGCATGAAGGGCATGATAGGTTTGATCCATTTTTCTGGCACGCACTACCAGGTCAACCCTGGTTGTGTTTCTCTACCAACAGTTGGCCGGTGTTTAACCAATGGATAAAACACAGATTTTTCTGTAGGTTTCCCTGGAGCCCAAATTTGACCAATTAAGAATTCATGATTTTGATCGGGGAGTTTAGATGTTTTAGGTCGATTTGGAGAACTTTAAAATCCTTCAAACATGTGCAAATATACTTACAAGTGGAAATATGAGCAGAATCATAATTTTGATGGTTTCTTAATTGGAATTATTTAAGTTCTTAGAAAAGTGGAGAGATAAGGTTGTGTGTAGATTTAGTACCCGCCAGGAAGAAAAGTGGAGAGATAAGGTTGTGTGTAGATTTCAGTAATTTAAACCGGTCATCCCTCAAAGATAACTACCCACTGCCAAAAATGGATCATGTCCTAGAAAAAATAGTTGGAGCTAATAGACTGTCTATGATTGATGTTTTTTCCGGATACAACCAAATCACTGTCCGTGAAGATGATAAAGAAAAGACTGCATTTACCACTCTGTGGGGAAATTTCATGTATGATAAAATGTCATTTGGTTTGATGAACGTAGGGGCTACTTTTCAAAGAGTGATGGATATACCTTTCATCAGTGAGAGAGATAAATTTTTTGTTATTTACTTCGATGATCTAACAATATTCTCTAACTCTGATGCAGAACATCTGGTTCATCTCAAACAAACCTTCGATAAATGAAGAAAAATTGGCTTGTCTCTTAACCCTAAGAAGTCACATTTTTCTATGCAAGAAGGCAAGATTCTGGGTCATATAGTTTTGAAGGATGGAATCAAGGTCGACCCTAAGCGAGTCAAGGTTATTGACACAATAAAAATTCCCATAAATAAGAAAGAAATCTAGTATTTTTTGGGGAAGATAAAGTTTTTGAGAAGATTTATCCCTAACTTCACTGAAATTGTCAAACTAATTACAGATATGTTAAAGCAAGACAATGAAATGAAATGGATCATCGAAGCTAAAGCATCTTTTGAGCGAGTGAAGAAAGTTATAAGCAAAGCGATAGTATTAGAACAATGATGAAATTTTACTTTGTCGAGTAGACCTGGTGGTCATCGAAGTCAGAAGTAGAGTTCGGTCGAAGTATCTATTAACTGACCGACCTAGGCAGTTAAGTAGTTACAATTGCCTGAAAGGAGTATAAATATACAAGCACATGAAAGCTCAAGTAGCTTCATGTTAGAGGTTGTACACAATTGTGTTGTATTTCTATATGCAATAATAAATGATTGTTCTTTTGGATGTTATTACTTGTGTATGTCTTTATCTATGTCTATATGTGTGTATGTATCTTCTATGATGTCTATGTAAGGATCTACTGGTAAACCTCCCTACTTTTCCCTATATTACAACACTAAGTATTATAAGTTTCAAATGTTTCATAATTACTTTAACTTTTCACTTGAAGTACATACAACTACTACATTAAAACATCTAAGAGGAAGGTATAAACAATTTTGCTCTTAATTTCACTTGTTCATCTCCTTTTCATAAATATATAGTAATTGGCCTCCTTTATTTAATAGTTTTGTTTTTTTTATTTTTTATTTTTATTTTTACATAATTAATTTCAATATGTTTTATAGTTTTGTTTTTTTTATTTTTTATTTTTATTTTTACATAATTAATTTCAATATGTTTTACGGTCATCGCTATGCAAAGAAAATTAAATATAAAGTGGAAAAAAATAAGTGACAAATATAAATGACATGTAAAAATGGAGAGAATATAGGTTTCTTATAAAGAAGAGAATAAGAATCTAACGATGTGCCTCCTCCATTTAATGGTTTCGTTTAAAAATGCTACATAATTAATTTCAATATGTTTCATGGCAATCGCCACACATAACCATAGCGTGAGATGGAAAGTGGAGAGAACTAAATGTTATGTAGATAAATGAAGTGGCGAATATACCAGTATGAATTAGATAATATAAAAAGAGAAAGTGAAAAGGAGAGAATATAAAGAAAGAGTACAAAATTACAAATATAGATTTTCATAAAAATATTTCAGAATTTTTTATATTTTAATTATGATACCAAATATTTAATATAATTAAATGTAAAGAGGATAATGAAGGTGGTGTGTATGAATTACAAAGAATACAAAAGAGAAAGTACAAAGAGCATTAACAAAAGAAATTTGATGAGAATAGTTGTTTTTTATAAAAAAATATAAATATAATTTTTTTATATATATTTATAATATTTTATGAATAATATCAAATATAATTGTTTTTTGTCTTTTATTTTTTTGGCATATATATTGATAAGTTAGAAGATTTTCTAGAAGAAGCAGATTGTGTCAGCCTAATTTTCATTAGTATAATTATCAATCTTTTTTTTTATGTTGATGATATTGTATTTATGGCGAGGAGTCCCCATCATTTTGGAAAGCAACTAAGAATCTTCAAGGAATTTTTCTCGAATATGGATATGAGTGTTAATAAACAAAATTCATGATCATTAAATTCAATAAGATCACTCATGATACTTTCTAATATGACAACAACAACTTGGAGGAAGTGACTTCATACAAATACCTTGGAATTGATATTCACCACAAGCTCAATTGGAATTATAGCAATGAGAAAATGATAAATGGAGGATGGACAACTTATTATGGCCTTGAAAATAATTATAAATCAGTTGATCTTTGGTTATGGGATAAGAAATAGATCATGTTTGAGACTCTTGTTACTCCTATTATTATATAATATCGATGTGAAGTTTGGGGATGCAGTATCTCTGGATAATCATGGAGAATGATAGAGCAAATCCAATTTTTTTTTATAACCTTTAATCTCAAAATTAAAGGAAATACTCCCTATCCTATCCTCCTCTTAGAAGAAATCCTTTCCCCCATTGAGAGCACGATTATGACTAGACACTTAATGTATAAGAACACGTTAAACAACATGGAAAACAAGAGGCTTCGTAAAATTGCTTCAAACTCCAGCCATAACCACCTTAGACTCAAGCAGGGATGGCACAAAAATGCCTAGTCTTGGCTAAACATTGGCAAATCATGGAAGAGACCATTTTGCAGAATAAGGACACAATTAAAAATATTATTAAATCAAAAGTTAAGGAGAAAATGTGGTGTGATAAAGAGTTAGAGGAAAAAATAAAATTAAGGTATTCTAAAGAGGTAATCAACCCTAATCTAGAATATCAAAATTATCTCTATGTTTTGACAAGTGTAAAGAAAAAATAAAAAAATAAGCATTGCTAAGATAAGAACAAATTCTCATGAGCTCCATAGTGAAAGTGGTCATTGGTTAATTCCTAAAAAGCCATGGGATGAAAGAGTGTGTCATATTTGTGACACTAAGAGGGTTTAAAATGAAAATCAATTTCTCTTAGATTGTCTAGCCTATACCCAGATGAGATCTCAATTTCAACATATTTGTGACACTGACAACCTTCCTAACCATTTAAGTCCACAAAACTATGATGATCTTGGAAATCTTCTCTTGATGCTTTTCGAGCACAGAAACAAAATTCCAAATAATTTCAAGTAATCCCTTACCCGCTTAAAATCCTATATTTATCTCAATAAACATTAATCATCATCATTATCATCATTTTAAATTAAAATTTTAAGCCTTTAGAGGGTCCATAATACTAATACGTTTGGTGTTATGTTTTAAGCCTTGAGAGCTTCTTTTTCAAGATTGCGAGAACTTCCAATGTCCCGAACTCTAGCCAAAATAACATTCAACAAGAAAGCGGAAGAGCACCTCAGACCATGACCAGCACTAACGTCATGGGCCCACGGGGCCAGTCGTGTTGTGTAATCACCATCATACGAATACACGCCAAGAAGATAACTACCAAGTCCCCACTTCACCCAAACCAAGACTTGCATAGCACTATATGTCCATCTCCCAAAACCCTTTATGCCCAAAGTTGCTATGACTGCACTTTCTGATATAATGCACGCTATTTCCAAAGTCATTACCAACAATAAAAGTATAAGAGATTTTGCATCGTCTTCTAAAGAGCAGGGCTTCATCTATAGCATGAGTGCAATATAAGACACCTAATATATGTATATTTTTAAGTTATCTATTAACTTTTATTCAAAGTATATATATATTTTGAATAAATTTTTAATTTTTTTAAATATATTAAATATCATTTTATACAGCATTCAAATATATTAAATATTATTTTCTATAACATTTAAATTGCATTTCATAATTTTAAATTTCATTCTATATAAATTGTTCATTGAAATGCAAGTTACTATCATTCTTTCAATAAAAATATATTTTAAATTTTTTAGTATTTTAAATTTCATTTTATACAACATTATATATCATTATATATAAATTGTCCTTCATTGAAATGCATATTCCTATAGTTCTTTCAATGAAAATATATTTTAAATTTTTGAGTATTTTAAATTTCATTTTATACAACATTATATATCATTCTATATAAATTGTCCTTTATTGAAATGCATGTTCCTATAATTCTTTCACTGAAAATATATTTTAAATTTTTAAGTATTTTAAATTTCATTTTATACAACATTATATATCATTCTATATAAATTGTTCCTATAATTCCTTCCATGAAAATATATTTTAAATTTTTGAGTTTTTTAAATGTTATTTTATATAACATTAGAGATTAAATAATAGATATTTATTTATTATTTTAATTATTTATTTTTTAAGGTATTGTAAGTTTACTACTAAAAGATTCATTGTTAAAAGAGAAGTAATAATTTTGAAAAAATTGTGAATACATTATTAAAAAATTACTATTAAAAGAAATTAATATTTTAAATGGGTGGTTCATATGTTGTTATTATTATTATAAAAATGTGTGGAAAAAAAATTAAAACTAAAGAAATATTATTTTCACAATAACACTTATAATTCATATTAAAACAAGTATTTGTGTTGAACCAAACGATATTGTAATACAAAAATAGTAAGAATAGTTGTGGCCAAATGTCCAAAATGCAAACCTTCCTATCCAATGTGATACAAAGTCTATTTTGCATATTCCACCCTCTTAGGGATTTTCTTAAGTATTGATTAACAAAAAAATTCATATGTCAACGCATCTAGAAACATGAAAATAAATCATTGTTTTCCATGTCCATGGTGGGCATAAACTTACACATTCTCCCAACACTCTACTCTAACATCATCTACGTGATTTTCCTTCTCAAACTTGGTTGCAGACTTGATCACATTGTGACGTATTCCAATTCCAAATATAGAGGGTGTTATGTGTCCTAATTTCCCTTTGACACTATGGAGAGATTGTAGAAGGAGAGGTATTATGATGAGCTAGAGTCATCAACTGTGGGAGATGAGATGATTTCTCGAGGAATACCAAAGTGGGTTACTATTCTACCAACCAACAACTATAGATATAGATATTTGACCTATTTAGTCATTTCCATGTGCTTCCCTCTATGAATCCTCATGAAAACATCCATATCTTTCTCATATTCAATAATTTCCAAAGTATCCCTAGCATCATTTTCTTTCTAGATATGTTAAGAAAATCCATCCTTTCGCTTGTTCCAATGGATGGTCTTGTTCATCATAAGGATTGCATTGCACTTCTACAGCCTCATTTTCAGAGCTTTATAGACCATGCTTCATGATAAGCCCCAGACTTAATCCATTTTACTAATATTTCTATGATCTTTTATCTTCTAGAAACTGTAAACCTTTCCACCCTTAAGAAAAATATTTGTTGAAGTATCCAATTTTATACCAAATTCTAATTGGTAAATTTGGTTGTGTTTTATGAGATTTTTTTATGAAATATCTAAGTTTCTATGTATGTGTTAGTAGTAGGCTTGGTGATGAGCCAGGAATGTGATATTTTGCTTATAAATTATGGAATCTATACACAAGGGATTCACTAAGTGCATCTATGACATAGAATGTTTGTTTGTGGGATATTAAAGAATACCCCTAATTTCACTAGATATTTAAAAATACCCCCAAAAATTAATTTGTTGAACCCCACTTCCAATAAATATCTAGGTATGAATTTTTTTTTATAGAATTTTTAATACCTCATTTTATTTCTACCCATAGTACATTTTTTTCATAGAATTTTTAATATATCTTTTTATTTCTACCCTTGGTATATATATGGGACAAAACTCCTATAATATCACAAATAAAAAAAATAACAAAAACCAAACAAACAAGTGCATTGACATTCCAACATAAGCATATGCCCCTATAGTAAGATAGCCTTGGGTTTAAGGGTTTGGTCTTATATTACTTTCACCCCTCTCTTCAGTCTAATACATGGTCATGCATTCACTAAGGAAGGGATTTATATATTTGGATATCTATTTGTAGACCTATAAAGATGTGTTTCATCAAGTTGTAACTCTTTGTGCCTCATATCTATGATCTCATGGATATTTTAAGAAAATATCTATCTATCTATCAAGTTAGTATTTCTAGTTATATTTAAGTGAGTGATATACCCCATAACCCATTCATGTTTTCTTATCATTCACACTAAAAGGCACTCTCATTAGGTGAGATGCAAGAGATTGTGATCCCAAGGCTCAATCTATTGTAGGGAAATTATTACTATTCTTTAGGTAGAAATGTTAGGTGCCAAATCTATTATATTAAGCAGAAAACATAAATATTGCAGAAAATACCAACAGAGCAACAAAATGTAGAGAACCACAACACCATAATGAACCATTTATTAATAGAAAGAAATGTTCACTTGCCTCTTTGAGGGGGAAACCTCTAATACAACAACGTTCTATTACAATAATTCTCAAGAAAAAGATTTATCATGCCTTCTAACCCTATTTATACTAAATCTATCTTTAAAATAAAAATCTAGAGGAATCTCTTTCTAGAAGTGGAAGCTTATATTAAGTCTTGTTACATTAGACTTGTTCACGTTATTAACTAGGCCTTATTTATTAATATCGACCTTTATTACATGGAAAATATATTATTCTACCTCTGTGAGCGGTTAGAGAGGTTAGGTCCCTAACATGCCCTCCCCCTTGAAAAAGACCCTTGTCTTTGAGGCTTGAGATGAGGAAATTGATGCAAAACAATATCCATCTCCCAGGTGGTGTCTTCCAATGGAGTATCCTTCCATTGAACTAAAACCTCCTTGATGGTGTGCTTACAGAGACGACTCTCACGCTGGTCCAATATTTCTTGTGGATGCAACCAAATGGAACCTTCTTCATCCAAATTTGGTAGATTGGTCTAGGTCTAGCACTTAGTTCCAATCACTTTATCTAGGAATTAGACATGAAAAACAAGATGTAGCTTAGAGCGATTGATCAAGGATAACTAGTAGGCCACTGGCCCCACTTGTTTGAGAATAGTATAAAGACCATAAATTTCGGGGAGATTTCCTGAGAGTGCTCGGATTTGAGTGAAGTTTGTTTGTATGGTTGCAGATGGAGAAACACATGGTCCACTTCAACAAATTGATGTTCAGAACGAACCTGATCTTCCTGTTGCTTCATGCGGTTATGAGCCATGAACAATTTTTTTTTTAGAGTATGGAGAATGGTCACGAGGACTATCAAATTGTGGTCAACCTTCTGAACCTTCGAGACACCTAGAATTTATGGGATAGCTGATGGTGGACTTTGTCTGTAGACTGCTACAAAGGGATTCATACAAGTGGTAGTATGGTAAGAGGTGTTGTACCACCATTCAACTAGGGGTAACCATCGAACTCACTGATTTTGTCTGTCTGACACAAAACACCTCAAATATGTTTCCAAACACTTGTTAACTATTTCAGTTTGGACATTAGTTTGGGGAAAATAGGTGCTGCTAAGATGCAATTGGTTTCCCTGGAGCTTGAATAATTTTTTCTAGAAATTTCTAGTAAAAGTTTAATCGCGGTTCAAAATAATAAAATGAGGCATTCCATGGAATTTGAAGATATTATCCATTAAAAAATTGAGTCATTATGGAGGTTGTGAACAACTGCTAAATAACACATAAATGATCATATTTGGAAAGACAATCTACAACCACCATGGTGACTGACTTATTGCCTGATTTGGGTCCATAATACATCCAAGGGTCCATAATACATTTGGAGTTATGTTTTAATCCTTCAAAGCTTCTTTTTCAAGATTGTGAGTACTTCCACTGTCCCCAAACTCCAGCCAAAATAACATTCAACAAGAACACAGAAGCGCACATCATACCATGACCAACACAACATCATGGGCCCATAGGGATAATCCCCACTTATGTCGAACACTCGTTGATTAACAATAAAGCAATTGTATGGATTGGATTGCATGAGACTGATACATTATGAGCCAAATCTATTTCATATTTTTAAGAGTTCGTCATGCATGGTTATTTAAAAGACTATTTGCTAATCGATTACACATGCAGGATGAGTTTTTTAAGTTGAGGAAGCCATGGCCAAGGAAATAGAGGTAGAGGTAACTCGAACTGAGGCCCAAGAAGGCCTAGGTTCTCTATACATTTTTACGTTGATTCAGAAGAGCTTGGACAAATGTTTCATGTCGGATTCTTTGATTAGATTGGGCAGGGAATAGTCTAACCTATGCCAGAAAGGCCTCCTTTCCAAGCCCCATGAGCCCCCAGTATCCTTGTTCCTCCTCATGTCTCCTTACAACCAGAGGTCCCTGAAAATGATGGATGGCTGGAGATTGTCCACCCGACAGCCTCCCAACATCGTGGTTGGTCCAACTTGTCCTTGCTTGCTCCTCCATCTTTGAACCCCAATTTCCAAGCTTCCCCTAACCACTCACCAGTGCAATCCTCCCATGCTAGCAGGATATTGAATACTGAAGGCCACCATGCACTTGATAAAGGAAAATCCATTGTTGCCCCTTCCTCACCCTCCAATGAATCTAATAAATCTGTCTCTTCTTGGATGCATCTGAGGAACAATTGTTCCCACGGGATTAGCGAGATTAAGCCTAAAGGCTCTGCACAACCAAAGGCAAATTCATGAAAATCAAGAGGTGATAGCAGCAACCAAGGAAGGGTTGTATCACAAACTGGGAAATATGGCTTTTGAGTTTTGTGTATATATTGTTTTATGACAGTTGACTTCATGGATCTTTGGACAACATGTTTTATTTTGGATATATGAGTATTATTTTTGAAATAATTTCAAACTTCATGAGCTAAAATTGCCAAAGTAAATATGTTGATGGGAGACACAAGGAGGTGTGTTTTACTTAACTAATGGTTATGTTATGAACTAAAGGGAGTCACAAGGGGTCCCACCTACTAGTTATTATTTATTTATGACCCTTATTATAATTATTACTTTTCCCCCTAACTAAAGCTAGTTGAGTTTTTTAAGTAACTTAACTAATGAGTTGGTTTAACTACTTCAACCAATTCTAACTTGTTAAAAGAAAAAGAAAAGGGAGGAACAAGAGGAGGATAGAAGCAAAAGCATGCTAAGGTTTTCTCTTTGAGTTTATGTTGAGATAGTTCAGTTTTCATTCATTCATATATTCATCACAGCCTAATTCTCTTTTGTGATAGCAGGGTCTTATTGTAGACAACAATATTCAGGGCTAAATAAAATCATTCAGACACTTGTTTTTCAGAGGTGTTGATCTATCTTTGATAGTCTGTGTAGACTTGTTTGTTTGTGAATTAATTTTCATGACTGATAAAGGGTATTGTGCAGAGTCGAGTGGGAAACAATCTGTGGCAAGATGATCCATCTTTTAGAGTCCAGTTTTGGTTTTCTGTCAGAGGTCCTTTTGTATGTGCCATTGGGGTTGTCTAAGTTTGACTTTGGTCCAAGGTTTATGTATGAGATTTTGTAAAGAAAATGACTCTTTGGTGAATTCAAATGAAATAAAGAATTTCTTTATGTCTCAACTGTCTTGATTATAATATAGGTGTCTTTACTTCTATTCTTACATTTATTTCAACAATTGTTATATTCATAAAATTACATAAAAAGTGATTTTCCAGCAATATTTTTGTTGATAAAAGACAAGCCTAAGCACTCATAATTAATACTTGTGAGTTAGGATATTATTTTTTTGTTGGCTATAAACATAGGGTTATATTCCCATCTAATTTGTTTTAGCCAAGTAAATTCTAAAAATGCTTGAGTAAGATCAATTCATATCTTTTCCTCAACACCTGCAATCTGCAAAAATTCTTTCTAGGTTCCTGCATCAACTTATTAGTCCAAAAATTCTTTCTATGCATAGGAATAACACATCTTTCTCTATTTTTATCAAATTTATTTAGATCAACTCTTTCTTCTAATTGTGACCTAGTTTTAAGACTAGGACAAAATCTATCAAACATGCCTAGATTCACACTTTCAAAGAAAAAATTTCCACTTATCTTACCTTTACTAGAGCACAAACCTTTAAGATCTTACCCCTTTCCTTCAAATCGACTTTCTTTCTTAGCACATGACTTCACAAGTCAAGTATAATATTGCACACTACAACAACAAATCTACGCATAGAAATTTCTCTTTTCTTCAGTTCCCAACAATCATAGTTTTAGGTCCCGACAACAGAACCATTTTTTGGCACAGGGGAAGACCCAGGGTTCAAAGCTTCAACAGTGCACCAACAAAAGCCTAACTATCAGCCCTTTCAGCAACACCTTCGAAGCAAATGAAGTCTCACTCGAGGTAGAGGCAGGGGGGGTTGCAGGACTCCAGTGTCTACAACCAAGATGGGACACAGATCTGTGATTCCAATACTTAACAAAGTACTTAGACAATAATATGAATAAGTTCATAAGCCTCACTCACATCGCATATTAACCATTATTATAGATCAACGCAGTAACAATAAGATCAACTACTTTCAATCACTTAGCACATAGCATTATCTCAGATCTAATATTCAAATACCATTTAAGCACTAAGCAGCAACATCAAATGTATTCATCATACATTTATAACAAAAGCACTAAGCAGATAAACACATAAACAACATCGCACAAAGAATATCAAACACATGATATACGTGGTTCACCCCCATGTGGGGCTATGTCCAACTTCTTCTTCTTCTTTATTAGTCTTCAAGCTTCATACATTCATCTGCTCCTATGCACAAATCCACAGAGCCCAACTCTGCAGAGGATAGGATATCTACGCGCAGCTCGCCAGATCCTCCTTCCCAAAATCAGGTCAAGGCACAGAGCCAACTCCTTACTAGCACAAAGCCTTACACAGTCTGTTGCACGGAGAAACTTACAATATTTTTCACAAAGCCAACCTTAACACTTACAACATTGTGCACATAGCCAACCATTCTCTTTATTACATCGCTTGGCTACTTATTTACACATTTACAAAAGGCCTAATCATGGGTAAACCCATGGGCCGACATCCCTTAATCCATTACATAAACCCTATTAAACCCTTTGTTGGGTCCACAAGCCCACAAAACGAGTGAGATTTTGCGATCTTTGCTCCGCCTGGACACTCCATCTTCGACCAGCCTGTTGAAGTCCCAAAAGTGGTCAAACATGACCAATGTTTCTTCAAAACTTGGTCAAGGGCCAACAAGCATGATCAGAAAGATTCCAACATATATGAATGGAAAACATATGGCATATATTATAGGACCCTAACATATTCATCTGGAAGGGACTCGTTGGGATCAGTATCCTCATCAGTATGGGGAAGATCGCATATTAATTCCTCAAAAATAAATGATTTCTTAGCCTTGGATTTGGAAAACTTGAGATAGAATTCTTAGGGAACGACGATCTATTTGGAATATTTTCCCCCAAGTACTTGACGAGTCAAGATGTGGTACATGGGGTTTGATTCTGCGATGACCATGGTAGTGTGTAACATAATGTAATGGAGAAATATTTGGATGGTGATAACTACTACAAAATACAACTTTTGGACATGTGAATACTGGAGTTCGGGACCTGGTAGACTTTTATTCATATAGTAGATCACATGTTCGGTGTGTTTTTCATCGTCCTGTACTAACACCATAGCAATAGTGGAAGTGGAGGAAGCCAAATAAAGGATATAATACTTTTCATAATTCAGTGGGTCAAAAAGAGGTGTGTTTGTTAAGGAATTCTTAAGAGCAATGAGTGGTGGCATCCCAAATGAAAGGGGCATCTTTCTATAGCAATCTCATGAATCCTTTACTGTTTTCAATGTAATTTCAAATGAAACGGTGAAGAAAGTTTGTCTTCCCTTGCAAAATTTCCAGTTGAGTGAGGTTGTTGGGAGGAGGTAAAGTGAGAATGGATTTGACTTTTAAGGGATCCAACCTAATCCCATCTTTGGAGACTGCGAATCCAAGGAGTCTCTCTGGTTCGACAACGAAGATGCATTTATGGGGGTTCAAACATATGTTGTAAAAATGGCATCGAATAAATATGGCTCATAGGTGACCAATGTGGTCTCATTGACGAGACGACTGAGTGGGAAAGTTATCGAGGTAAAGTTTAACAATATGTTTGATATCATGGAATGCATATGACATCGTCCACTGAAAAGTGGCTCCAAAGTTTTTAAGGACAAAAGGTAATTTCTGATAAGAAAAATTCCCCTAAGGGAAGATGAAGGATGTTTATGTTGATCATCCGGTAAAATCTTGATCTAGTTATATTCAGAAAATCCATCCATAAAAGAGAAAATGACACTTCCTGTGCAATTATCGATAATTTGGTCGATAAAGGGTGTAGGGTAATTGTCTTTGGGACAAGCCTTATTAAGATCCCAATAATCAACGCAAACATGAATGGTCCCTTGTTTCTTGGTGGCCAAAAAGATGTCAGAAACCCATTTGGTGAAAGGGACAGGGTAAATAAAACAATATTTCAAGAGTTTTTATACTTCTGTCTAGATTGTCGCGGTTTTCTTAGGATGGACCGGGTGAAGTTTCTATCTCACAGGTTTAACTCCTGGGTAAGTTTTTATTTCATGCACAATGATCGATGGATTGATCCATGGCATTTCTTTGTAACTTCAGGTAAAGATGTCTTGAGATTATTTAAACAAGGTGGTATAAGTTTCAACTTCTTGGGCTGAACAGTTTACACCTAGTTGTATGTTTTCCATAATATCTTCTTTAATGGATATGTTGACAATGATAGTGGAAGAAATGTTTCCCAAATTCCCCTCGGAGATGGTATCCTGAGTGAGTATTGGAGATGGGGGGAGTCGACGATATCGCTAGGAAAGATAGATGAAATATCTTTCTCTATGTCATCCAAACTGGGAAGAAAGGACAAATGATGGTGGTTTTCATCCCAATGTGCCTCCTCGATACTAAGAATTTCTATAATAGATTCATCTGATGGAAAAATATGTAGGATGTAATCAAAAGTAGAGGATAGGGAATCTAACCAGGATGGCAACGAATAGGTCATAGATGCTAGCAGATGTTGGTCATCTAGTGAAGGAGAGGCAGATTTTCTGGCATTGTATTCAGCCTCTGCAGGACTAAGTGGCATGGTGTCAACTAGTGTATCAAATTATAAGGGACTAGGCACGATTCAAGGATCAGATGATTCGAAGGATTGGTGTACCATAGTTGAAATCATATTAACTGTTGCAATATGTTGTGTAGTGGGAGGGAAAGGTGTAGGTCAGGTACCAATGGGAAAATAATCTTTCAAGAGACCTACCCCAACACTTTCATAAGTGATTTTTGAGTCTCCCAAAAAATGAATGTTGTTGGTCATTTGAGTGCGAGCGTTGAGGGTGCAGTAATCTAACTAATCGATGGTCACAATTTTAACTTGATGAGGGAAATGGACGCATCGAAAAACCAATGAAGCGATGATAGTCATAGCATAGAAGCAATTCTCCCTAGAAACAAGTTATAATCAAGGGGAACATCGACTACTTCAACATCTACGAAAACAGGTTTGCCTCCCAATTGAACAACTAAGGATTGTAATAATTCATGATGTCGGAAACCTCTTCCATCAAATGCTCGTAAAATGGTGGGAGATTGATTGAGACCAGGTGATTTAAGGCCTTTCCAACAAGCCAATGACTTGACACAGGTGGATGCCCCCTCGTCCAAGATCGTGCGATGAATATCTTGATTATGGACAATGACATCGATCTGGAAAGAGAGTTGGTGAGAGTCCTGATTTAAAATTATCCAGGTTAAACATGATATTTTTGGATGACTCGGGATCTATAGCTTTGATGGCTGCCAATAGATTCCTATGTTGGCTAGGGTAGTGTTGTAGAACTTTGAGAGCTGACATAACGCAAGGTTCTTGGGCCAAATATTCAACAATGTTGTAGTTTTGAACAACATGTGAGTTTGGATTAAAGGTCAACTTTCAAATTATCCTCTTGGGAGGGTGTAGAATAGAGTCAAAGTTAGGTTTCTCATTCTAGAGTGGCTCAGATGGAGGATTAACTATATTAGGTGGTGGATTCAGTGTAGTAATAGTAGTTACTTTTTCCTTGTCAGGTTTACCTTGAGGTGTGTCGTATGTCATAGTAGGAGTGGTCAAATATATCCCATTAAACATGTAAATGTGTGCACTCAATGAAGATTCCTCGTTAGGAGGATGATTTGGATTACCTCCTATTGGAGGTGCAGGAGTTTGTGCAACCAGTAACTATTCTTGTGGAAAAGGATGTGTCAATACAACGAGTTGAGAATTTCCTTTAAAAAGTTTGGTAACTTTGTCTCGATGAGGACAATATCATATGTAGTGATCTTCACCACAAATGAGACATGGAATTTTTGGTTTGCAATGTGGTTGTTTCTCAGTAGCAAGTGGTTGTATTTGGGTTTTTGAATTTTTTGTTTGATTATTGTGTTTCTTGGTTTTATTCTTAGT
>ML788785.1:320654-332935 GCA_009831015.1 Picea engelmannii
TGAAGGACAAAAAAGAAGAGGAAGAGCCCAGGATCAGGATCGTGGAACGGTGACCGGCCTCAGAAATCATTGTAAGTTGGTTTATATTGAAGTTAATGAAAAAGATACTTTTCCCGTCCCGCATACATGAGTCTCATCTTTGTGATTTGATTTGTGTTTTATCTCTAACCCTATAATAGATCAGTAGCATGCATGCATA
Organism: Picea engelmannii; assembly: GCA_009831015.1. Classification (NCBI taxonomy): domain Eukaryota; kingdom Viridiplantae; phylum Streptophyta; class Pinopsida; order Pinales; family Pinaceae; genus Picea; species Picea engelmannii. The sequence continues at coordinate 320,854 of ML788785.1, forward strand.
GTCTTGTCGTGATTGCAGGGAAGCTTTTGGAAGGAGCAGCAGCAGTAAGGGGACAAGAAGCTCAACGGAGGATCTACTTCAGCCGTCCGGAAAAAGGTTGGTTTATTCTTCTCTTGTGTGCATGTGAAGAAAGGGGTTTCAGATTCGGGTAGAAGGTTAAAAGTTAAGTCTTGAGGGTCATGATCTGCGTATAAGCTTAGAGCCCTAGCTTATTAGTCCGTAGGGTAGAATACCCAACAACAAGTAGCAACACTCCCAGCCTCTAAATGGTTCTCAAGCTCTTCACGTTAAGTGTCTTCGGGTGAGTTAGGAGGTAGGGGTTTGTAGCCTTTGGATGAAACCCTTGCATTCTACATGATGTACGAGGACCTTTATCGACCACAATACCAATTTTTAAGAAAACTTAAAGTAAAAAAACAACACTCACTAAAAAAATCTAGAAAACCAACAAGCAAACAATGCCTTCTCTCAATGAACATACTAGTTGCTGGTGAAATCCAACATCACGTTATCAAAGTGAGAAGGGGCTAGGATATGAGCAAGTGTATCATTTACGTTGGCGGCCTACCTAACATACTTACACCTTGGTGCAAGCTTCCTCACATTTTTACCTATGGGTTACCCTTTAAGGAGCCCGAGTGAGTTTGACCAACGTCTGTTCCAGGTACATCAAAGACTTCCCTTCACCACCACATCCTTTAAAGACCCTAAATATTGTGGCTATGAAGGATACCAACTGGAAGTCAGCCTCTGGGCAGGTACAGTTGACATTCGAGTCCGAACGTATGGGAAGGATATCAAGTCCGAAATTCTTCAAGAGAATTGAGGACAAGTGGACTAGTAAACTACAGAGGACCCTAAATGGATTCAAAATTCATGAAGCCTTGAGACCAAATGAAAACAGTTAATCCTCAACAAGAAACCCCAATATATGATCGTACTACTACGAATGGTTAAGCCTCGGAGGGATAATCTTTGTTTCTCTCTCGAATGCGATCTCATGTTTAACGCCTATGTGAGAAGGGGATCCTAGCTATGCTTATACAAAGGTTGGATTTACTCTCCCTATCACAAGATTATGAGTTTGTCTTGAATGCTTTGGAGTTTATTCTCATAGCCTATTCCAAAGCTCTAGTCCTAGTCTAGTGTTGGTGTAAAGATCTTAAAAATAAAACTTTCTAGTTTTAATTTAATTAGCATTCATTTTCATAGTTGTTCATTACACAAAGGTGAATGATAGTGAAAATGATGATTTTTTCTACTCGACTCCCAATAAGATGAAAAGAATGAGATGAAAACTTTATTTTCAATGAAATTCTAGCTACGGGAAGGAGAAGAGTTTCTTTTCTTTTGTCACTAACAAAAACCTCAAGAATGAAAATTTTTATACTATTCCATTCTCAACAAGAATTCAGACAATTTACCAAATTATAAAGAAAAACTTTCCAATATTCAAAACCAATTCATACAAGTATTTCTTTGTTTGAATACAAATGTGAATTGAATAGTTCCTCTAATGCTTCTTGTTTTCAATAATAATGAAAAATGAATTCACTACTATGTTTTGAAAAAGAGGAAGAAAAAGTACACAAACAAAGACACTCTCAGTAGTCAATAAGAGACTAAAAGAAGAACAAACTATCCACTCAAAGAAAAACACCAAAAAAGAAAAAAAATTTAGACTTAATAGCCTTCCAGAATTGTGTAAGGGATCAAAGACAAAGAAAACAATGCTAATATCAATAATTTTCCCTATGAAAACCTCTAATCAATCAGATAATCGAAAAGAACATAAAAAGAAACCAAGTTTGAGAGAAACGATTGATTTTGCAATAAGGAACGACAACACAAACCCAATCAAGACTAAAATAATGAAAAGAATAAAGTTTTAAGTCAAACAAAAGACAATATCTGATAGAATAGGATCTAAGCCAAAGAGAAATATCAAAGGATTATGCCCAACAAGCAAGATAACTGCAATTTTTCAAAGCAAGAAAAATTGGTGCTCTGGTAACCAAGGCACCAGAGCACTACAAATCTCCCTAATACACTATGGGGGAGCGTTGATCAAGCAATCATCGCTCTGACTCAAACTAGAGAGGCTACTATTCCTGAGAACTTTTTTAGAAAAACCCAGAAAACTAAAAAAATCAGGGAAATTCAAATGGAGACTTTGTAAGACAACTTAGCAAAGATGCAAAGATGCAAGGATAGATCAAATCAGAAAATAGAATATAAATATAGACAAAAGGTAAGGACAAACCAAGGAAAGAACCAAAACTGAAAATTTGATCCCTAGTGGAGTCACCAATTTCTGTTACGGAATAATTCCTCTGTGGACAAGTGAATCTTCCCTTGGAGTACAAACCCCTCTACTAAGACAAAAAACTACCTTTGGACACTACCATTCCTATAGATAAATTATTCCCATCGAAAAAGAGAGAAGGAGGGATAGTATGATGTACCTCACTTTCAAAGTTTTTCCATCCTACTCTAATCCACAAGTTTCGAATAATACCTGCAGTGGATGACAAGAGACAAACAACTATATCCTACTCTAATGGATTAGACAAAATCAATCTATCTATGAAACATTAAAATAAGCATAGATAAGTACATGTAAACATATACTAGAAGGAAATAGGCCAGTTATATTGATGAGAACTTTAAAAATACACTTACAACCTTCATATGATGTTGCATCAGCCTCTCCAAGTTTTCCTCGTCCAAACCCTTGCTCGAAAGATCCACGATCAAAATAACAATGCTTTGTTGATTATTTTGCCTCCTTATTCATCATGAGAATATCTCCATTTATAGGCTTTGAGAGGCTCAACCACCTTGGTTATATTTGGGATTAGTTGGGGATATGACTCCATCAGTTGTGATATCTCTCTTAGATGTGGCCTGAGGGTTACATTTGATCCAAACCAACTCGATACATCCATAGTTGTCCTTAGAGAAAAAGGGGATTTCTTCCAATATTTGCTCAACCAATTCGGAGCTCCCTTACAATGGGCAATAGAGCACTACAACGCTCCCTACTAGATATACAAAGAGCTCTAGCACTCCCTGCATATGAGAAAGGGAGAGTTGGTCTTCCAAAAGTTGCTAAGATGATCAATTCCCATAGAAAAACACTTTGTTTCGACTATCAAATGATGGGGCTTCTTCTTCTAACATGTTTTAGGGGTTGTGTCAAGTGATTTCATGGTGTCGTTTGCAATGTGACACTTATGTGATGAGAATGTGACACTTACAACATTTGCGACAAAAGTGTGACACTTATGACACTTCAATAATGAGAATGTGACATTATCAAAGTGAAGAATTTTGATGTGTAACACATGCTCGATAGATTCTACCAGGTGTTTGATGCCAGCTCATTTATTCACACTTGTTAGATTGTACCATGGTACCTTAACTACCATTATAATCATCGGTGGGTTGTCTTGTGTTTGTTAACAATATACATTAATGACCGGTAATCAAATGATGTCTCACTTTGTTCGACTTCAACACATTTATTCACATAGTGTAGACTTGTACCATGACAAATCGTTATGAAGACTTCGAGTGAAGTATGAGCACCACATATTCAATGCTCCTTCCTGACTCATATGGTTCCATATCACAGACATTGGTACTTGCATAGGATCAGTTTGTTCATTCTCTTGGTTCCAAATATCCTTTGTTCTTGATCTCGAGACATAACTCCACTATGTATCTATTCGTGGCTATGATCTACTTTGACATGGATCCACTGTGCATTCTTCGTGGCCATGATTGCTACTTCATATTTACCACATGGATCCACTATTTGGTTTTTGTGGCCATGGAAATTAGTCATACTTTCATATGTACCATGGATCTATAGTGTAATTGCTTTGGCCGCCATGCTTATATCACTCATGAGCATGAGTATGCCCGACTTGGGAAGAAAAAATCTTGCTTGATATTTGTTGAGGATTATTTTTCTTGAATCATTTGTTTGGGAACCTTCAAGGGTAATTCAATGCATCATCACCTCTCAGAGTTTATAATTCATTTCATCCATCATCTTTCCCTTCTGAACTCACACATTAGGGGGCATCTATTATAAAACAAAATTCCACACCTATCTATTTGTGCCATGGCCTAACCCTTTCCCAAATATTAATAGACATTTTTCCAAGTTGCCTCTCCAAAATAATTTAAAAAAAAAAGGCCTTATGAGAATATCTGCAAGTTTCCCTAGTGCAACACATAGACATCTGCGACTCTCCAACTTGCAATCCCCAGATGCCCTCAAAAACCATAAAAATAAAATAATTTATTGTTTTCGGGTGGGTTTTTTGGTTTGGATCACTCCCCAATGTCCTAATGCCCATACATAATGAAATACAACTCCCCCAACCTCTTGGGGAAGAGATAAAATAACCCTCAAGTGCTAAGGAGAGGTCAAGACCCTTGTTTTAAGATTACACTGCCATCATATAGCAAGCCTCCATTTCCTATAATCCTCTGAGCAACAATCCCTTATTTCTGGAAACTCCTTTTCCAACATCTCTTTCTTATCTATATGACTATTGGGTGTATCATTATCCCTATTTGGGCCATCTAAGGAAGAGTATAATGGTTGAGTTGATTCTTGAGGGATTCTTGGAGGAACCTGGACAGTTGGCTTCGAGGTGGTGCCAAAGGCGAGACAAGATTGTAAGTTACCTTTATGATTTGGTGTTAATAGAAGATTTTGTTTTCCCTCCTATCACATGTTCATTTTATGTTTTATCTTCTTAAGTTTACTTTGAATATGATATATGGCATCTATACCCTTTTATCATGTAACTACCTTTGTAGAAGCTCTTTTATTATGTCCATTTTCTAGGTTCCTTCCAGCAAAGGATCTAGAACTCATCGAGAGCAAGGAGTGGGATTGACATCAAACGAGAGACTTAAGGTGCACCCTCTCTCCTTCTTCCTTCCATATCTTCTCCTTGTAAAGTAGTTATTATTTCGGTCTTACGTTCTTGTCTTGGAGTGAAGATTTCTATATTCTCTATACAATCTTGATCTGTTGTGATTTCGACCCAAAATCATGGGGGAAATATCCCATCAACATTTGGTACCATAAGCACTGTCGATTCATTATTTTAATCTAAAGAAATTGAAAAATAATGGCAATGTTTATGCTGTGGGTTTTATTTTCAACTATGTATCAAGAATCATTTAAATTCATCTGTGCATTACCAGAGGATCATAAAATTTCACAACATTTCTACTTATCTATACAATTAAACTTAAACAAAAAATCAATAAAATTTAATTACACTACCTTTACAATTTATTTAAAAGAAACAAGCAACCTATCTCTCCCTATAAATGACATGGTGGTGTTGATGTGTTGGCTTGATAAGGGTTTTTCATGGTCCACATGTGTATGGAAGCTGGATTGAGGGTTCATAATTTGTGTGAAATCGAATAAGACAATTAGTGGCATACGTAGGTCTCTTTATAAAGCTAAAGGTCTAGATCAAGGAATTAACCCTTGATCATGGTACTAACCCTTGATTGGGGTCCAAACCCTTAACTGAGGCCAATAAATTGATTGAGGATTTAATTAACCTCTTTAGGACCTTAATTACGGTTCTATTATATATGGTAAAAATCCTTAATTGAGGTCTTGTTTAAGCTCTAGATTAATTTCTTGAAACCTCATTCGAGCAATTGAAAAGTAACTTGATCAAGGGTCCATGTGAGATAGCTTCGTATATTTTGTAATGTAATTGGGGAGGATAATATGGGGTACCTAGGGAGGTGTTGACAAAAATTTGGTCATCTATATTTTCCCGCTCTTGGATTCATAAAATCCTTGATATCAAAAGAAGACATGTTTTAACTTTTATAAGTTCATTATGCAGCCCTCAGTCTCAACTTCTTCACACATTTTTCGGATCATAAATTTGTTTATGTATGCCTAAGTTATTCAAGATCTGGTCCATAGATCCAATTTTGAAGAATCTTTCTAAGTATCATGTTCTTCTATCTTCTTTTGAATTTTGTCTAAGTATTTTCGTCACTTATTTCTCTCACCTTTCACCTCTATCCATCTCAACACTTAACCATTTTTCTCCTTATCTCTCCACTCCATTATCCCTTATCCTCCCATACTTAGCCATATTTCAAGCCATATTTCAATCTATGGTGGGGGGGGAGGACACTCACCAAAATCCTTCACCCTTCCTCCTCACCTCCCTCACCCTCTCTCCTGTTATCTACATTTCTCCTCCCTCACTTCCATCATCTAAATTTCTCCCCTTTCCCCCTAACTACTAATCACCTCATCGAGTTCGCGGGTTGGCAGACTCATCTCCTCACTTCCCTCACCTTCCCATCCCCCTGAACCCACCATCCTCCTAACTCCTTTGCCTACACTTTACCTTCCCCCTTACATCACCCTACGTCACCCTTATCCCTCCGCTACCTAAAAATTACCCCCACCCCCTCTCATGTCCTTACCCTCTCCCTACCTATTTTTTTTTAAATAATATAGCTCGCAGGTGGAAGACACTAGTCATCTGTCACTTCCTTACTCACCTCACTCCCCAACCTACCAAACCATCCCCGTAGCCTACAAACTACCCCCTCGATTTCTGCTACTAACAATTTTCCCTCCTCCCCTCTCGTCCCATCTCCCATACTTATCCAAATTCGCAAAGCTATTCCAAGGCATGAAAACCAAGGCCAACTTAACCTGGGTGAGTTTGTCACAAAGGCCAACTTGTATGTCATGATCTTAGGATCTTATGATACCATAATTGATATGGATTGGTTGGAGTCGCGTGAGGCGATACTCAACTGTACGATGAAACGATTGAGCTTGGTTGATGACGAGGGACAAAGACGTGTGATTCTAGGACAGAACCAGGGAGTTTCCCTAAGGTTCATCTCTTCCTTACAGTTACGGAAGAGTATGCACAAGGGGTGCAAGCTTTATGCGATCCTTGCACTAAATGAAAAGGGAGTAGTGGAAGGTCTAGAACACCTTCCGGTGGTGAAGGAGTTTGCAGACATATTTCTAGAGGAGTTACCTAGGATGCCACTAGAAAGGGAATTGGAGTTTACCATAGACCTGAAACCGGGGACCGAACCGATAGCAAGAACGCCTTATCGGATGTCGACCCCGGAGTTACAAGAGTTGAAAATGAAACTGAAGAAGTTGCTGGACATAGGACTGATACGTCCTAGTGTGTCACCGTGGGGTGCACTTGTTATTTTCATATGAAAGAAGGACGGATCATGGAGGCATTGCATTGACTACCGTCAACTGAACAAGGCTACGATCAAGAACCAGTATCCCTTGCCGAGAATTGATGATCTGTTCGATCAAATGAAGGGTGTGACAGTGTTCTCCAAAATTGATTTTCGATCAGGGTATCACCAGTTGCGGATCAAGGAGGATGATGTCCCTAAGACTGCCTTTAAGACTATATTTAGACATTACGAGTTTACCGTTTTGCTGTTTGGACTGACAAATGCCCCAAGAGTATTTATGAGTTTGATGAACGAGGTGTTCCGTGAGTACTTGGAAAATTTCATCCAAGTGTTCATTGAGATATTTTGATTTACTCTCATACGAAAGAGGAGCATGACGAGCACTTGCACTTGGTACTACAATGTCTGCGAGAGCACAAACTGTATGGGAAATTGTCCAAATGCTCTTTTTATCAATCGAAGATTCACTACTTAGGGCATGTCATCTCCAGCGAAGGCATCACCATGGATCCAGCCAAGGTTGAGGCTATTATGGAATGGCCTACGCCGACGAATGTCACAGAAGTGCGTAGCTTTATGGGTTTAGCAGGATACTATCGACGGTTTGTCGAGGGATTTTCGAAGATAGCAAATCCGATCACGGAATTGCAGAAGAAAAACAAGAAGTTTGTTTGGATTGAGAAATGCGTGGAAGCATTTTGGAGGCTTAAAGAGTTGTTGACAACAGTGTCGATACTAAAGGTCCCTGACATGGACGCGGACTTCTTGGTATGCACAGACGCATCCAAGGAAGGTTTAGGTAGAGTCTTGATGCAAGACAAACGAATGATTGCTTACATTTCGAGGAAACTGAGAAGGCATGAGGAAAACTACATGACACACGATTTGGAGTTATTAGCCATCGTATATGCCTTGAAGGTTTGGAGACACTTTCTTGTTGGACAAAAATTTGAACTAAGGACTGATCATTGTGGACTACAACACATTTTTATGCAAAGTGACCTGAACGCGTGACAACGACGTTGGTCGGAATTGCTTAGTGAATACAACTTTGAGACTACTTACATAAAGGGAACAGTGAACCGAGTGGCGGATGCTTTGAGTCGGAGACCACGCATCCTTTCAGTGATGCCTCTTCAGATGAATCTACATGAGAAGATTCTCACTTTACAGCGTGGTGATCACTGGTACAAGGAGGTCGAGGGTTTTATCACACAAAACACAATGATGGTACCACGATATGAGGGATTTTCATTTGATAGCGATGGGATATTGAGGTTTAAAAGTCGGATTTATGTACCGCCAAATGACGAGTCGAGGATGTTGATCCTGAGTGAGGCTCATAGAGCAGTTTACATGGCTCACCCGGGAGTCATGAAGATGAGGGAAGACCTTAAGTCCTTATTCTTTTGGAAGGGAATGAAGGCCGACATAGTCAACTATGTGGTCAGATGTCTAGAGTGTCAGTAGGTAAAGGCTGAACATAGACACCCAACAGGATTACTTCAACCACATGCCATCCCATAATCGAAATGGGAGGTTATTTTGATGGATTTTATTGTTGGATTACCACTGACGGCAAGGAGACATGACTCGATTTTTTGTGGTAGTAGAAACTCTGACGAAGAGTGCTCACTTTATTCCTGTGCGTACGATGTATCAGGCACTTGACATAGTGAGATTTTTCATCAGTGAGATTGCGAGGCTGCATGGTGTGCCTAAGAGAATTATATCCGATCGAGGATTGGTGTTTACTGGACGATTTTGGACGAGTTTCCAAGAGGCCTTGGGAACCCAACTTAACTTTAGTACTATGTATCACCCAGAGACTGACGGACAGACAGAACGAATGAACCAAACCTTGGAAGACGTGTTGCGCATGTACGTGATGGACCAACAAAAGCATTGGGAAGAATTCTTGCCACTAGTAGAGTTCACTTACAACAACAGTTGCCAAAGCACCATTAAGATGGCACCTTTTGGGTTTCTTTACGGGAAACCGTGTCGAATGCCCTTGAGTTGGGATCGGCTTGAGGATAGGGTCCTGGTGGGACCCGAAGCGATCCAAGAAATGGAAGATCAAACGCAAACCATAAGACAAAGGATTAAAAAAGCGTAGGATCGATAGAAGAGTTATGTCGATGCACACCGAATCAACCGTAGTTACGAGGTCGGCGATCGAGTATTTTTGCGGGTTAAACCGCATAAGAGTTCGATCAAGTATGGAAAGGGAGCTAAACTCTCTCCTAGGTTCATGGGACCTTAAGAGATTATGGAGAGAGAAGGGTCCGTGGCCTATCGACTAGCCTTGCCTGATTCTTTGAATCGTATGCACGATGTTTTTCATGTATCTATTTTGAGACATTATATTAGTGATCCTACGCATGTTATTTACATGAGTTCCTTGCAGGTATCAGACGAGGGAGTGCTCATGGTTGAGCCGGTCCACATCTTAGATCACCGCGTTCAACAGTTACGATGTCGAATGGTAGATCAGGTCAAGGTCCAATGGGACAATTATAGTCTGCACTTGACAACCTGGGAGGACGCATATGATATGCACCGACAGTTTCCATTTTTGTTTGATTGATAGACTTATGATACTGTGATACACTTATTTCGGCATTTATACTATGAAACTTTGGGACGAAGTTTAGACCAAGAGGGGGTGTATGTAACATCCCACTCTGGTGCACTAAGAAAACTTATTCTTTGAGGACACTTGCTTGCAAGTGATCCAGACTATTATGATATTAAAACATTTGTCCTTGATTATGATGTGTTATGGTAGATAACATGATGTTTTACTGCTTTGACATAGACAGGTGCTATTGACTTGGTTTTACTGAGTGTGCAGGGTTTTGGACCTTGAGGATGCAAAGGCATCGATGGAACCCCTTGGACTCTGGATTGAATCAGGAAGTGTGCTATTTGGGTTGATTTAGTTACTGTGATATTAGATTTTATTTGATGATATTATGCGGACATGTTCTGACATGATTGTTGATGATGCAGGTTGATGATAGCTTTCCGACCAGACTCACATATGGAGTAAAGGGGCCACACATGATTACCATAGAGGTTGAGGGAGAGGTGTGGACAGCAGCCCTGCCACAACCTACTAGCACTCCCGCCGTGGCTCGAACTGTAGGTTAACGATTACCTAGTTCAAGAGGATCCACGATGCCGTGAGGGAAGACTGCGACAGTCGCTCACGATGAATCTAAGGGGCACACAATAAGGTGGGGGCCTTATTCCTTAGAAGCCCTTAGTCTCCCACAAGTTCACCAGGCAGAGTATTGACTCCAGGGGTTATTGATGTCTACCAATCATTCAAGAGGCAAGTGGCACCCTTGGAGCACGTGGTGCATCCTGAAGGGCACATTGCGCAAAAGAAACACAAGAGGCGAGTGGCACCCTTGGAGCACGTGGTGCATCCTGAAGGGCACGTCGCACAAAAGAAACAAACGAGGCGAGTGGCACCCTTGGAGCACGTGGTGCATCCTGAAGGGCACGTCGTGTTGATGATTATGAAGGAAGAAACCTATATGGCTCAAAGACATTTAACACATTAAGAAATTCTTAAACAACTTCCCTAATTAAATGTTGCCTAGTTTAGAATCTAAATCCTAAGTCTAAAACTTCTCTAGGGGTAAAATTTGGTCTTACCTTAAGAAAAATACCCTATAAAAATAAAATAAAATAAAAAATAAATTAAAAACCACTTAAGTAATAGTTTTAGTCTTCATAAAATTTTGGGGGTAAAATGAAGAGAGTAAGAATTTAATTAAAATCAGTGGACTTAAAAATTGTAAAGAAGAATTTAATTGTTTAACTTGTGAAAGTGTAAAAGGTATTAAATTATTAATAAAAGGGAAAAGAGGCTAATTTGCGCAACTGCCATTTTGGCTCTAATAAAAAGGGGAAAGAAGGGAATAATGAAATTTAGGAAAGTAAGGAATGGAGGAAACATAATAAAGGAAAGAAGGGAACTTATGGTAAAAAGCGAGGTTAACTTAGTAAAGAATCTGCAATAAAGAACCTTCTAAATTGAACTAAATTAGCAACATCATTTTAGGGAAAGTATTTAAACTTGTAAGGGAATCTAGGAACACCTAGGAGTAAATTTAAGAACAACTCTAGGTGGGTGAGGGAAATTAGACAATTAATAAATTAAAGAAAATAAATTTTGGAGGAAAGTGGAGGGTGAATGACAATTGTACGATGGAGAATTTTTAAAAGATTTTCTTTAAAACTTAAATTAAAAGAGATTTAGGGAAAGTTTGGAAGTTCTAAAACTCTATAAAAGAGAGGAAGGAGGAGGAAGTAGGGGATCGACTGTAAGCATAACGTTACGCCGCCGTATTTGTGACTTGACTGATTACTTGTGGGGAGTTGGGATTTTCCAGCTCGGATAGGAGTGGTAGCTCGGCCTTGCGAGGCGAGCTAGGAGTTAGACGTACCATATGGATATTTTGTGGCCCCTTTGCGGCTCGGGGGGCTAAGGGGGAAGCAGAGTACCCCTAGTGTTGGCTGGGAGATATCGGTGTAGTCTCGACAGTCGGCGAGTAGGATTGCATGGAGCACGCGGACGTCACCCGGAGCAGACGATCAGGCAACGATATGTTTTTCATTTTGTATGATAAAAGGTATTAGGACCTTGGCCCTCTCTTAATGTTTTCAACATTTATATATTGGCTTGTGAGATGAAAACTACTTGGCTTAAATCTGCATGGTTCTGGTTAATGGACTGGTTTTTTTTGCCCGTGTTGTTGAGGTGCATTGGAAAAAAAAAGGATATATATATATATATATATATATATATATA
>ML788785.1:353236-372981 GCA_009831015.1 Picea engelmannii
ATAATTTAAAATACGGTTTTCTATTGTCAAAAGTGAAACATTAGAAGTGCCCCCAGCCAAATCAAAATTGAGAACATAGATGTCACTATCAATATTAGCCTTGTTGTTTCGATGATTCTGATAAAATTGAAGCCAACAATCTTCATCCTCCTTTCCTTCACATTTTAGCCATGCAAAAGCTGCATTCTTACAGAAGACCATCCAGAGTAATTAATTCATTTTGCCAAGTATTTTCATTTTAAACATTTAAATAGAGACGTCCACTCAGTTCCACTATCAATTTTTTTCTTTACCAGACTTTCCATTTCTTCTTTATAAAACAAGTCTTTAAATTCACGTTTTGATAATCAGTCTCATCTTCAAAATATTTACATCCATTCGTATCTGTTTCTAAAGCCTTTAGTTTATTAGATTAGAAGATGATAGTATTTTTTTTTTCTTTAACGCGTGACATTAGATATGTGGTGCCAATTTCTACCATGAACTAACCTAACATATCGAGATACTCAATGCCTAAGCATAGCTAAATTGTGTCACTTTCACACATCTGAGTTGCTGGATTGCATTGCCATTGCTTGATTTCAAACTCAATCCTCACTCATATTCTAAATTATAATTGTTCCATTAATTGTCAGTTGAACTACATTCATTCATCTCAAATTTTACTCTTCTTTCTCCCAGGTAACAATCTCTCGAACTATGTTAAATCTCTCGAACATAATTCTGTTAGAGAGATTGTTAACAGAATCCCTGTATTTTTATGCTTTCTACCGCCAATGGTCGTTTTAAAGTTTTCTTAAAATGAAGGAAAGACCTAGAAGCTATGCAAATTACCATTGTCACTTAAAAATTGAAAGAAATACAGAACGGATTAAAAACACATATTGGTCAAGGTTGAGGACGCAGTTGGAGACAACAGTGGAACAGTTGTGGTCTGTGAAGCAGGCATGGCATTTACAGAAGCCGCCACTTAAAACTGGCTAAGAGGGAGAAACATTATTACCGACATAGTAGCCATGGCAAGAGCATGTTGCCTGACCTCCTCCAGTAGCAACTGTGATATTATGACTTGGATTATCCACTGCACATACTGTGTTTGCTTCGCCCTCGTCTTGTGGAGGCATACACAAGTTGTTATTAACCAATGATTTTCCTTTCCCGCACAAGTTTCTGGATATTGTAATGGGATGGTAGTTTTTCTCATATAGCAAACGAGTGAGAAGAAAGGCATTCATTGCCATGGAAAGACATATTAAGTACTTGCTATTCATGCTGCCTGGCATTGGAATTAAAGAGAAGGGAAAGTAACCCTTCATTTCTTGATGATGATGCTACTGCTGCTTTTCTTGTTTTGATAAACCGTTGATGTTGACCTTCTGTCTGCTTCTGGGCTTTGTGGGTGCCATGCTTACTGAATCTCAAAGCTATTGTATCATAACCCAAAAAGACCTACGAATCCAGGGTGATAAACAAAGAGAAAGAAACACAATACATGAAGCAAAATAACAAGAATAAGTCAGTCCAGGGTGATAACGAAGAGAAAGAAACACAATACACGAAGCAAAATAACAAGAAAAAGAGGAGTAGGCTTTTGAATATTCCTTAAAATTTTAGTGCAGGCTTAAAATTTTAGTGCAGCTATCATTAGTAAAGAACACAAACCAGATCTCGTCGGCTGAAAAATGCTTATCCTCCCCTTTGTATGTCACAACGATGATGGGCTTATCATCAGAACCTGAAATGAACTTGAAAGGCCATAGCTTCATATTGTTCTAAACGGATAAATCAGAAAACTTCCTTTCAATCATTAACCTGCTGCTGTCCCGGGTTCCTGTTGTAAATTGTGTTTCTAAATAGGGTCCGGAACAAACTGGAGACGGTGGAGTCCAGCATTTAAAATTTGAATTTGAGACTCAAACACAGACCATCCCATCCCATTCATGATTTCGACTGCCTTGCCGAGTCAGCTATCCCTCGATCACTGAACCATCCGCAAACGGTTACTGTGGTGTTAATGGAGACAGTGTCTATCAGCAAACGGCGACACTGGTGACTGTTAGAAAGAGGGAAGGATGGAAAACGAATGACCGGAATTCGGGCGGAAGAGGACATCTGGAAAAGGTGGCGTGCACTTCGTTAGTAACCACCGGTGTCGGAGGAGGACACTTGGGAGAGAAGATTGCTCCCAATTACATTTCCGGCAGGTTCTCCGGCCGGAAGATTACTCCACTGACATATCAGTCGACTAGAACCCGCTGCCATTGGAGAACCGGTGCCAAGAATCCGGCTGAATCTACTTCACCTCATCGCTCTACTTCGTTACACAGAGCCGAAAGCTACTGAAAAAATCCCACTTGGAAGCATTGGGGAGAGCACCTGAGAATCGCCCCAGGGATACACCAACAGCCTGCAGTCATAGCCCCCAACCTCGAAACACCTGCTCCATATGGCCTTGGCATTAACCTTCCCAAACTAATCAATTGTCCACCGGCAGCCTTAACCTTCCCAAACTAAGAAATCGCCCATGGGCACATCGCTGCACAGTCGCCCCGCCACTCCACCACCACCGATTCTTGGCCCGCTCCTTCCCGCGGCTCCTCCGCCGCCATTTCCCCACCCCTCACCACGGTCTTTTGATATTCCGTAGGCCGGACATCCGCCCCCTGAACGCGATGACGCTACCACTTCCCCCGCCTCCTTCCCTGCCATTATTACCATCCTATTGTAATAAAACCACCAATCCTATTGTAATAAAACCACCAGATAAGTTAAAATCATCATTTTCATATGGAAAACTCGCTCCTGGATCAAAATCATCCTTTGCGAGTGTAGTTAGCATGCAGTGAAATGTTTAGTACAAGAGGCACTGATTATTTACTATGACTTTTCGAGCAGAATGGTAGCGAACAATTCTGGGGCGTTAGTACTGCTTTGCAACAACGAGGATCTTGAATTCATTCAAGCTGGCTGAGTTAGAAATCTCCGATCCTAATAAAACCGTGCAGCGCAGTTAGCTCGCTTTTATGTTTTAGATAGCTCCGTATTTGCCAATTCAACATTCCTATTTGCCAATTCAACGGTATATATTTTGTATTTCTATTTTAAAAATAATTCTCAAACAAAATCAATAATACCCAAAACCCTACTTTTATATACCGTATTAAAAATTAAAAAAATCAATTATACTTATACTTAGTAATCAATTTTTATACAATAATACCTAAAGCTTAACTTTTATACAACATTAAAAATTAATCAATAACACCTGGAGGGCAACTTTTATACAATATTAAAAATGTAGATCAACATTTATAAACGTTCACTGTAGATCAACATTTATAAAGGTTCACTGTTAGCTTACTTAAACTCCACTATATATTCTAGTAGTTACGTAGCTTACTTAAACTCCACTATATAACCTACAACAGCTACAGAGTTGACAAGGTTAATAAACCAAATTTGATGTTGTCCTGCCTTACACCACATTGATTTACTTAAAGGTTATATGTAAAATTGGGCTGAGCCACTATGCAATTTGCAATGAATTTGGTGAAAATGTTTTATTTATGCTTTTATTTCTTCACTAAAAAAAGATAATATTTCTTTTTTGAAATTCCAGAAGCAAGGTTTATATAACAAAGAAAAACATTGACACCCATAAATCTGCTAAAAACATAAAATGACTAACATAAAAAACAAATGTCAGTCAGCAAATTTTCACTTTACAGGTAAAATAAATTTGAAATTCCAGACAGTTTCGTCCTAAAATGTGGCCCATATCCTCATAGATATTGACGATCCGAAGGTGTAGACTTGCTCTGCTATCAGATAGGCAGGTGTGTTTGAAAAGTTAAGTGAGTGAAACAAGATGGTAGCCCAGATCCGTAGGTAAGGGCATCCAAAGGAGGTAGTGATGTATCATCCAATGAGTAAGTATAGATGTATTCCACCATTTTTCCACACTTACAAGAAATCAAGGGTGAAAACAAAAATTTAATGAAAATTAGAAGAAATATTTTATTACATTGTATCTATCTTATGGGACATTTTGATTCCATTGGCCTGCAGTAAATAGTACTTCTTCAACCTCTGGTTTCAATCCTTGCGTTGTCATTGTACAAATTCCCTTGTCCTCGGTAAGATATATTATTAATACCTAAATAATATAAGCATGCAAAATGGTATCCAAAATGTTAAAACGAAGTGTAGTAAAAAAACCAATAACCAAATACACACTATAGAATAATGGACGCAGTGAACCGATCGACAATAAAAAAGAACGGATGCAAAGCCAATAACCAGATAAGTAGTATAGACGAATGGACGCACTAAACCGATCATCAATAACAAAAAGAATGGACACAGTGGAGAAGAATGTGATAAATTGTGAAGCGACAAATGTAGAGAGAAAAAGAGAGAAAAAGAACAGAAAACTGAAAACTGTATTCACTATATTGAGAATGTAAGAAGAAAGTACAATGAGAAGAGTTAATGAAGAACTACAATGCAAAGAGAAAATAGCTGAGTTAAATAGGCTCAAGCAAATCAAGAAAGGAAAGTACAGCTGGCAGTGTACAGTCAGCCTGTTGAGGTTACATTATATTTAACACTCCCTCTTAAACTCAACAGTTACAAACATCAACACTGATTATGTCCAAGTGTTGTCTTTGAAAATCAAAAACAGATTTTCCCAGTGGCTTTGTAAAGATATCTGTGAGCTGATCTCGAGAACCACAGAATTGGAGTGCAATATCACCATTATTGACTAGCTCGCGGATGAAGTGAAAGCGTGTGTCAATGTGTTTTCTTTTCTTGTGAAACACATAATTTTTGGATAGAGCGATTGCTGAAACGCCGAAGAGAGCTTAACGGCCTTGAATTTTCCCTTAGTCTCCGTTCAATGTGACCACGCTCCTAGATGTTAAAGCGCTGTCAGCTTTTCGCGATTCGGAGAATAGCGATGCCTTCGCCGGTTCTTTGTCTCTCAGTTTGTCGAAGTCTGAAATTTCCCTTTGGACAGTTCAACAGTCCAGATCTTCCTGTGATCTGACGGTCCAGATTCTTTCGGGATTTTGCGATTCGTTATTTTGCGAGTTTAGAACTCTTGTCACAGAGTTTCCCAAACCGCAAACTCCGAAATGCCGAAATTGATTGCACTTGGATTTGCTACCACGTGGACGACTCACAATAGATTCGGGATTTCGAGATGTCGGGTTTCGCGACTTTGGGAACCCTGATATCGATCTCTTCTGACTCCTCGATTCCCCGATCTCTGAATTACCGAAATGTCGAGATGGCTTTAACTTCAGTTAGTCCCAAGGCTATACCTCTGGTCTATGTGACCGCTTCCCATATGACCATAGTCCTATTTCGGGGTTTCGCGACTCAAGCACCCGACCTCTTGGTCTCTTGACTCCCGAAAAACTGATTCACGAAATGCCGATGGGATTTCCTTTTGTGACTTTCCGGAAAGCCTAGATTGTTTCCACGTGTCTCCTCAAGATGGACTGTCCTCGTCGTTTCGTGATTTTGTGACTTGTGACCCCCTATGACACAAATCCTCTGTCAACTTGAAACCCCGGTAGCCGAAATACCGACGGTTTCCTCGATCTCCACCACGTGTCCCTTTTTGATGGATTGTCCAGATGATTTCGCGATTTCGCGTTTCGGGATTTCGCGGGTTGCAAAGTTGAAATGCTCACCTCTGTGAGTGTCGGTGCCTGAATCTCCGAAATGGATGATTTTGCGACACGTGTCCTCCCTCGAACAGATGGCTGCGATCTTTTCGCTATTTCGTGACTTCCACCTCTCCTGTTCACGAAGGCTTAACCATCGTGCATCTCCTAACAGATCCAACGATTGTCGGGTGTTTGCTCAAGATCTAACAGTTGTCGGCTATTCTGAACAAAATCCGACGGCTCAGAGTCTCTTCTGCCCTGCGCGCTCCAGAGGACTAAGCCTCGTGCACTTTCTCACAGATCCAACGGTTGTCGATCCTCTGCACAAGATCTAATAGCTGAAATTCTTTCGCCTTTTCTGTTCTCTCCTCGTCACTTCTGAACTGGATTTTCGCCTCAAATCTTTTCGCAGGACAGATCTTACGGCTGCGACGACTGTTCTTGGCTCCTTGACGTGATATTTGTTGTCTTTAAAAGGATTTTCTCTTGAGGAAGAAAAATTCGTGAATCTTTCAAAGATTTGAAAGAATTTCATGAGTTCTTTGAAGCTTACTGTGCTTTGCTGCAATCTTTGATGGATTTGAGAGAATTTGCGAAATTCTTTAAATGATTCTGCCTTCTGCAACAATCTTTCATGAATTTGAACAAATCACCTTGAATTCTTCAGTGTTTCTGCCTTCTGAAGCTTTTCTTCATGAAGCTTTGATGAATATTGAAATTGTCATGATTATTTAAACTTTCTCCTTTCTCCTGTTTCTGCTTGTTCGATCTTTTGAACGTATAGCTCTCTACTTCCTCTGCAAGCTTCCTGCTATGATCTTTTGAGCGAAATGCAGACAACGACTTTCTCTCCAGGCCTTGTGAAGGTGCTCGCGTCCTTTGCTCTTGTCAGATAGTGAAGGCTCTGCGCTGTTTGAGGATCGTGTTGCTCTCCATCCTATGTGAAGAGGCTTACTATTGATGCTCTGATACCATGATAAATTGTGAAGCAAGAAATGCAGAGAGAAAAAGAACACAAAACTGTATTCACTATATTGAGAATGTAAGAAGAAAGTACAATGAGAAGAGTTAATGAAGAACTACAATGCAAAGGGAAAATAGCTGAGCTAAATAGGCTCAAGCAAATCAAGAAAGGAAAGTACATCTGGCCAGGACAGCTGGCAATGTACAGTCAGCCTGTTGAGGTTACATTATATTTAATAGAATGGACGCAATAAAAAATAAGAATCTAATAACCCCATGGCAAGTAAGAAAAACTGAAGCAATGCAGAAGAACCGACCTAGTAAAAATTCCAGTCTCAGTTAAAAACCCCACACGGTAAATAATCCAAAAAATTCCGCATCTTTGTAACTGAATGGTCTCATCATCAAACCAAAAGCCCTAATCACATTAATCACCTTCCATGTTTTAATATACATGGAAGTTAATAACTCAAATATTAACATTATATTAAATTTTGTCAAAATTTTTTTATATATGATTAAAATTTTATTATGACCATTTTCAATAAATATATGCATATTCTCTAATAATAAAAATAATAAAATAATAAAAAATTATATCTAACTTTATTATATATATAAATATAAATATAAATATAAATATAAATAAAATGAACAACAATTATCATGTGTGTATATATGTGTCTCCCTCAGCAAATTTCTATCACATATGTTATTCATACAATAGAAGTGATTTAAAGTTATGGATAATTGATGTATATGTGGTAGATTATAGAATTAAAAATAAGAGGGTAGACCTTACAAAGTGTTACAATTGTATTATGTTGAGTAGTTTGGTTGTTGCTTCTTTAAGTTGCAGAAACTATAATGAAGCATATGCATGATAGTGGATATTATTTAGTATATGTCTAAGACTAAAGTATTATAAGAATTAAAGCAAAGGGTAAATTATAGAAATTTATAGAATGTGTAAGTAATATTTAATGGAAGGAATGCAATATTTAATATAAAGATCAACTAATGTTAATATATGCAAATAATTGTTGCAATGAACAATTATTTAAGGTTAAAAGTAAAAGCTAATTTATATTTACTTTCATAAATGGAAATTTGAGTGTACATATTCTTTTTTAATTGTTGCAATGAACAATTATTTAAGGTTAAAAGTAAAAGTTAATTTATATTTACTTTCATAAATGAAAATTTGAATGTAAATATTCTTTTTTTTTTTTAACTTTTTATTATAACATTTTTAATCATTCACACATTAATTTACTATAACATTAACATAACAACCCATATGAATATGAAAATACACTTATATAGTATAAGTATAATCATATAACATATTAATTTATATACTTAACATATAATTATAATCATATTAATTTATTATTATAGTATTATGTAGAAGGATCATATTAACTCAATATATCTTCTTCAGTCAATCATCGAGCTGGGGAAAGCTGCAGGGTTTGCATTATGATTTAAATTAGTCATATAGTTGCAATCTTCTTTAGTTTTTTATCACCCGGCTGAGAAAATTGCAGGGTTGGTGTAACTCCTCAGACAAGACGAACAAGAGCGCGCCCAAAAACATGTATACGACCACAACAGAACCGAAGAATGGACGAGCAAGGAAGGAGCCCGATCTACCCAACAGACGAAGCGAACATACAAAGGGAAATCTCGGTCTCCTTGGGCACACGTCATGCCGAGAGGAGCAAACAAAGAATACTTGCATCGAACGCTAAGCCAAGTGATTAGCCAACAGATGGACACGAAGTAACTTGGGTGCCCAAAACCGAAAGTGATGAAGTCGACCAAGTAAGGAAGAGTGTGCTTGGGTGAGCTGATCGATTCACCCAAGGGACGTGTGGCCTTTGGCAAAGTTGACTCAGATTGAAAGTGGACAAACCAAAGGTTGTGTCTCTCCATGTTGAAAGGGCATGATGGTTGGGCGCCCATATAAGACAATGGAGGAAGCCATTTGGAAAACAAGTTGAAGAGACACAAAAAGTTTGAACCAAGAAAGGGGACAAGAGAACAAGGGAAAGGAACCATAGGTCGCACGAAGATGAAGCACAAAGGGGATGAAGGTCGTTTGGTCTTTTAAATGAGGTGATGAAGAAGGGCGTACAAGAGCAGCGCGACGAAGAAGAGTTGTATTGTTTTCGGACAGGTTCTTGTAACTGGGAAAAAGCTCGTCTATATTTATTTCTTTGTGTGGCACGAGTTTTATCTCGACACACTGCAGTTCTTGTTAATAAATGATTTGGGTATTAGTTTGGTTTGGATGCCCACACACATGTTTCATTTCTTTTATGTATGTATGTTTTTTCTTATTGTTGAATAATCTAAGTATAAAGAAAACACATGCATAACTAAGTAAAAGTGAAGGTTTATCCTAGGTTGATTAAGTTTGTTTGGTCTTGCCATTGAACGAAAGACACTGATATCACACGTCACTAAGGATGTTAGGCGTCCACAACCCAACCAAGGCCCTAAGCCTCGCGACAAGTGGTATCAGAATTAAACATGAAGACAATGTTGGTTGTTCAATGAGCGACCTCCACCTTGACGATCCAGAAGAAGCATGACTTAACAAGGATGAGATCATTCAAAAATTGTTTGTTTCACACAGGTCCACGAAGAGGAACGAAATGAGTGGATGATGATGGCTAGCCAAAGCAAGTTGTGGATAGTCCAAGGGAGGATTGACTGGGTTCTTGACCACAACTTGAGAGGAATTCTAAGAGCATCACCTTAAAGAGTGGATGAGCTGGACAAAATCACATGATGAATCACTGAAGTTGCAAATGGAAGAGGCTAGTGAGTTACGAAGGTTGTTGTTGTTCATTTGATGAGATGCATGAGGCATGACAAGGTTCGTTGGGAAAAAAACAAATCGGTGCATTGGATGGCCAAGGCAAGGACATGCATGAATTGTGATTCATTGGCATTATCATTAATGGTAGGGAAATTCAAACATTTGTGGACACAGGTGCTTCACACAACTTTCTACGGGAAGAGTTGGCTAAGGTGCTCGGGATCAAGGTCACTGTTGGCCCTTGACCAAGTTTTGAGGATACTTGGTCTCGATTGACCTATTTTTGGGACTTTGACAGGCTGTTGAAGGAGAACAGCAAGACGAAGCAGAGATTGCAGGATCTCAACCCCTTTTTAGGACTTTTTGGGTTTGGGGACCATGTAATGGGTATGGGAATGTTGGCCCATGGGTTCACCCATGCTTAGGCCCACTTTTGTAATGTATAAATAGGAAGCTAGGAAATATAAGTAATGATGTGATCCTAAGTGCAAGAAGTGGTAGGATTGATTGATCTATGTGATCGAAGGATTGTAAGTGCTTGGTGCATACTATTTAAGACTTGCAGAGCTAAGTGGAAGTAATTGTAAGAAGGCTTGGTGTTGTACCCTGGCTAGAAGAAGGAGGATCTGGCGGAGTGCGCGTAGATCTCCTATCTTCTGCGGAGTGGGATGTTGATGCTATATGCCTGTAAGAAGATTAATCGAAGATAATAAAGAAGAGAAGAGTTGGTGGACGTAGCCCCAGGGTGGGGGTGAACCACGTATATGCTGTGTTTCTCGGCTTTTTGCTCTGGAATGATGTGTTTATGTGTGATTTTCTTAAGTGCTTGATATAGATTATTGTTAGATAGATCTTATGTTGCTTTGTTCTTAATAATATGAATGTACGTTGTATCTGACCTATGTGAATATGCTCAATGCTTGAAACTGCTAGATCTAATCTGTTCCTCATGCTAAGTTTTATTGGATGTTGGATCTGGTTGAATACTGTGGTGCTCTGTAACTAGGGTTTTTCTGCGTTGTAAACTAGGATTAAGTACTGATGAATAAATATTGTTAAGTGCTTTGTTAAGTGTTAGAATCATAGATCTGTGTCCCAGCTAAGCTTGCAGACATCTGAGTCATGCAATCACCCCTGCCTCTACCTCAGGTGAGACTTCATCTGCTTTGCAGGTATTGCTGAAAGGGCCGATAGTTAGGGTTTTGTTGGTACGTTGTTGTAGCGTTGAACCCTAGGTCTACCCCTACCTCGTAGAGCAACTTGAAGTGAATGATGCGATCAACAAAGCACTTCGCTCTGTGACAGGATTAGAACCATAGGCAGAAGACCGGGTCATGCATCAAGTAGAGTAGCTCCCAGAAGCTATCTAGTAGCTACAACGAAGAATATCATATCTAGAGCTTTGCACAGTGCTCGACACTCCACAGGATGTAAGGGATCAAAGAGAATCAACTGCCCAGATTGCAGTTGAAAGGATCCGAATGTTAGCCATCGAATGCAAGAAGATAAGAAATCGAAGTGCAAAGACTTATGAACGACTGTCCGAGGACCCTAAACTGAAGAAACTGGAGTCACAACTCTAGGAATCGAAGCAACACACAACAGAAGTATAGGTGCAGTTGAAGCTCCTGTCACCAGTCGAGAGGATGAAACGATCCCAAGAACAACGAACATCTCAACAACAAGTCCATGCCATACAGATCAAAGTTATGGATGTAACTCGGAGGCTTTAGCCAGTTCAATATGCAGCTTGCCTATTGTTTGAAGAGATTGAAGGCCAAGGAGCAGATCTAGACCAAGTAGTCACCACATTCGAGCAACGCCTAGAAGAACCTGTCAACGAGGCAGTCCTCCAAGAGTTCGTTGAACAAGAGGCCATATCACAACAACAAGTCGAAGCAGCTCGAACCAAGCTCAAGGATTTCGAAGCATAACTACCCAGATCATAGTGACTCGGGACGAGTCACAGATGAGTGTTGGGGGCCTGTTGGCCCTTGACCAAGTTTTGAGGATACTTGGTCTTGATTGACCTATTTTTGGGACTTCGACAGGATGTCGAAGGAGGAGTGAAAGACAAAGCAGATATCACGGGATCTTGACCCCTTTTTAGGGATTTTTGGGTTTTGGGACCATGTAACGGGTATGGGAATGTTATCCCATGGGTTCACCCATGCTTAGGACCACTTTTGTAATGTATAAATAGGAAGCTAGAAAATATAAGTAATGATGCGATGCTAAGTGCAAGAAGTGGTAGGATTGATCGATCGATGTGATCGAAGGATTGTAAGTGCTTGGTGCATACTGTGTAAGACTTGCAGAGCCAAGTGAAAGTAATTGTAAGAAGGCTTGGTGTTGTACCCTGGCTAGAAGAAGGAGGATCTAGCGGAGTGCGCACAGATCTCATGTCTTTTGCAGAGTGAGATGTTGATGTTATGTGCCTATAATAAGCTTGATCGAAGATACGAAAGAAGAGAAGAGTTGGTGGACATAGCCCTAGGGTGGGGGTGAACCACGTATATGTTGTGTTTCTCTGCTTCGTGCTCTGGAATGATGTGTTTATGTGTGATTTTATTAAGTGCTTGATATAAATTACTGTTAGATATATCGGATGCTTCTTTGTGCTTAATAATATGAATGTATGCTGGATCTGACCTATGTGAATATGCTCGGTCCTTGAAATTGCTAGATCTAATCTGTTCCTTATGCTAAGTGCTATTGGATGCTGGATCTGGTTGAATATTGCAGTGCTCTGTAACTAGGGTTTGTCTGCGCTACAAATTAGGATTAAGTACTGATGAATAAAGACTGCTAAGTGCTTTGTTAAGTGTTAGAATCACATATTTGTGTCCCAGCTAAGGTTGTAGACATCTGAGTCCTACAACCACCTGTGCCTCTACCTCGGGTGAGACTTCATCTTCTTCGCAGGTGTTGCCAAAAGGGCTGGTAGTTAGGGTTTTGTTGGTGCATTTTTGTAGCGTTGAACCCTGGGTCTTCCCCTATGCAAACAATCACGATGAGTAAGACAAAAGTGAAAGCAGTGAATTTTAAGGAAACAAAGACAATGGGAGTTTCTTCGTTGGTCCATATATAGTTAGACAATGGAAAGGACGTGCAAAATTTATGGTGTTTCGAATGGATGACATTGAAGTCATCTTGGGGAAATATTTCCTTAGAAGGAACAAGATTGTTCTAGTGCCATGGTTAGACAAAATGGTTATAGTGAGTGAACAGAAGATGTGGGTTGTGCACAGAACCACACATAAGTGTAAGGGTGGAATGTAGATAGTCTCTACATTGAGCATGAAGAGAACAATGAGACAATCCAGTTCGTAGATTTATGTTGTGGTCATTGGGGAGATTGAGGATGATAATGGAGTGGGGATGCATATTCTACAATAACCCTCCAAGTTGTTGGATAAGTGTGGGGATGGGATGCTCGACAAGTTTCCTAAAATGTTCCCACCAAGGAATAATATTGACCATTGAATTGAGCTAGAGTCGGGGCTGCAACCACCTGCTAGAGCTCCCTATCAATTTTCCAGACCTGAGTTGGAATAATTGAAGAGACAATTAATGGGGTTGATTGACGCAGGCTTCATTCGACCTTCTAGGTCTCCATACGGTGCCCCGTTGTCTTTCAAAAGAAGAAAGACACAACAAAATTGAGGATGTTCCTTGACTACAAAGCGTTGAACAAGAAAACTGTGAAGAATAAATATCCTTTGCCACTAGCTGGTACTGTTTTAACAAACTAGCCAAATCCAAGGTATTTTCTAAACTGGACTTGAGACATGGTTATTGTTAGCTTTGAATCGTGGAGGGATAATAACATAAGAAAACGATGGTGACACAATATGGAAGTTTTGATTTCCTAGTGATGTTGTTCGGTCTACGCAATGTTGCATCCACCTTCTGCACGTTGATGAATGGAATTCTCAGGCCATTCTTGGATAAGTTTGTGGTGGTGTACTTAGACAATATTGTATTGTTCGATAAGAGTATGGAGGAGAACGAGAAACATTTGGAGGAAGTATTTGAGGTGTTTCAAAAGCGTCAATTGTTCTTGAAGAAGTCCAAGTTCATTTTTAGGTAAATCGAAATACCCTTTCTTGGCCACTGGGTAGGACAAGGAATCATTCGCATGGACCCTGCAAAGATGATTATGCTCACAGATTGGGAGAATCCACATACCATGCATGATGTGAGGGTCTTCCTTGGATTATTCAACTAGTACCGAATATTTGTAGAGAGATATTCCAAGATCATTGCACCACCTATGGACTTTCTAAAGAAGGAAAGAACTTGGATTTGGACAGAGAAGAGAAAGTCTGCATTCGTAGAGTTGAAACACAAAATTGTCTCTACCTCGGTGTTGAAGATGTTACACTTTGAGAAATCATTTGAAGTATAGACGGGTGCCTCAGAATTTTCCATAGAAGGAGTTTTGACGTAGGATGGGAACCCCATGGATTTCAACAATAGGAAGCTACGAGATCACGAACGAAGGTATTCAATCCATGATAAGGAAATGATCATTGGTGTGCATTGTCTACAAGTATGGAGGAACTAATTTTTGGGAAGGCCCTTCATGGTCAATATGGATAATGTGGCGACGAGCTACTTTGTGACACAACAAAATCTCCCCCAAGAAATTATGTTGGGCAGAACTTCTTGGCCAAATCTGACATGACCATCGAGTATAAGCTAGAAAAACTCAATGTTGTCATTGATGCCTTGAGTAGAAGGCTCATATTGTTGCACTGGAGGAATAAATATCACTACTGCGATAGATGGGAGCCAAATTTATGTGTTGACAGAGTTAATAGAAAATATCAAGGAAGGATAACAGGTTGATCCCACAACGAAGAACATTATGAAGTAGGTAGAGGAGGGGAAGACGAGACGGTTCCTTCTTTGTGATAGACTCTTGTACTTTGGTGAACACCTCTACATTCATAATTCAAGTCATCTCCTCAAGGATCTCTTGAAGGAATGTCATGACTCACCCTAGGCATGCCACCTAGGACAACAAAGAACATTGTCACTTTTGAAGAGAGGGTACTTCTGGGAGCATATGAAGAAAGACGTAGAAGACTAATTCTAGACTTGTCTTATTTTTCAATAAGATAAGGCTTACAGTATAATGTAGGCAGGTATGTTGCAACATTTGTTGATTCCAGAGAAATCTTGGGCAAGTGTTTCGATGGAATTCATCACCCAACTTTTAGTAGGATAGGATTACAACCAGATCATGGTAATGGTTGATTATTTTTCCAGGTATGCGATTTTCATTCCGATGAAGACAAATTGTGTGGAAGAAGAGGCGACATAGATGTTTTTCAAGCATGTAGTGAAGTATTGGGGTCTTTCGTTGAACATCATTTTGGACAGAGACACGAGGTTCACCAGGAAGTTTTGGATAACATCGTTCAATCTTGTTATAACAAAGTTATTGATGAGATCCATCTTCCATCTGCAGAAAAATGGACATAAAGAATGAATCAATGGACTATTGAAGGATTACTTGAGGCACTATGTGAGGACACATGAAATGAACTAGCTAGACTTGTTTGATGCAACAGAGTTTACTTATAAATTGCAGAAGAGTTATGTGATGGGATACAATTCATTTGAGTTAATGAATGGACAATAACCCATCACTCCACACATGGTGATCCAAGGCTATTATGGCACAAACCCATCAGCCTTGAGCTTCATGGCAGGATGGGAGGATTGGTTGTAGTTATCTTGTGCACATTTAACAGGTGCAAAAGAGAGGATGAAGCATTCAAAAGATCAAGAGAGATGCAATGTGAATCTCAACATGGGAGATCAGGTCTTCATCAAGCTGGGAGGAAACTAATTCACACCATTGATTCGAATGGCTCCATGATTGGTGTGGAGGTTTGAAGGTATGTTCAAGATACTTGAGAACATTGGAGTAGTTACCTACAAGTTGGAGCTCTTGTTTCACATGAGATCCCATCACCCTGTTTTTCACATTATTCAGTTGAAAACATGTTGACTAGATGCGGAGGACTCGGAGAGAACCAAGCCCACCCACAATCCAACGATGATTGTCGACTGACCAGAGTTAGAGGTTGAATAAATTTTGGCATATAAAATTTCAGGGATTGGCAAGAATCGTCACCATGAGTATTTCTTCCATTGGAAGGGAGGATCCACAGAAGGTGGTTGCTAGGAAAGGGAAGAGGCACTTTGGAGATGGAAGAACAAAGGAGTACCGACACCTAGATTGTCGAGGACAACAATAACTTAGGTTCTGGGAGGGTGTAACACCTAAGACAAGCCGAACAAGAGTGCACCCAAGAAACGTGCATACGACCAAAACAAAACTGCAAAACAAATGGGTGAGGAGGGAACCCGATCCACCCAATAAACAAAGAAAACATATAGAAGGTGATCTTAGTCACCTTGAGCACATGCCTTTCCAAGGGGATAAAACCAAGGATACTTGCACTGAACGCTAAGCCAAGCAATTAATAAATGAACGGATGAAAAGTAACTTGGGTGCCCAAAATGGAAAGTGATGAATTCGTCCAAGTAAGGAAGAGCGTTCTTGGGTGAGTCGACTGACTCACCCAAGGGATGCATGCCTTTTGGAAAAGTCGGCCTAGACTGAAAGTGGAAATACTAAAGGTTGCATCTCTCCATGTTGAAAGGGTGCGTTGGTTGGGCACCCATATAAGGAAATAGAGGAGGCCATTTGGAAAACAAGCCGAAGAGACACAAGAAGTCTGATCGAGAAAGGGGACAAGAAAAAAAAGGCAAGGAACTGCAAGCACCACAAAGATGAATCATCAAGGGGATGCAACTCATTCAGTGTTTCAACTAAGGTTACGAAGAAGGGAACACAACATAAGCTTTACAAAGTAGGGTTGTATTGTATTCAAACATGTTATTGTAACTGGGTGAAAGTTCATGTGTATCTATTTCTTTGTGTGGCACAAGTTTTATCTCAGCAAACTGTAGTTCTTGTTAATAAATGATTTGGGTATTAGGCCAGTTCGGTCTCCCACACACATGTTTCATTTTTTTTGTTTATGTATGCATTCTCTTATTGTTGAATAATCTAAGTATAAAAAAAACAAAGACACAACTAAGTAAACGAAGCTAAGTAAATGAGTAGCCTAGGTTGAGTAAGTTGGTTTGGCCTTTCCACTGAATGAAAGGAAATGGTGTTGCACATCGCTAAGGATGTTGGTCATCTGAAACCCAACTAAGGTCCTCAGCCCAATGACAGTTGGCATTATGATTTAAATTAGTCACGTAGTTGCAATGATTTCAACAATGGTATAAAAAATAGTTGCATTGATGCGAGAAATGATATAACAAATAGTTGCATTGATTGAAGGAATGATATAATGAAAAATGATAATGTGTATTGATTTAAGTGATGATACAATGAAAAATGATGCAAAGTAGTCATATAGTTGTATGATTTCAACAATGCTATAACTAATAGTTGAATTGATTTAAACGATGATATAAAAAAATATACTTTATGATATATTTAGTTTAGTGATAACACAATGAAAAATCATTTAAAGCAATCGAGTAATTGCATTGATTTCAGTGACGACATAATGTAAAACAATAATATATAGTCAATATATAATTTATTCATATTAATTTATTATTTTAGTATTATCTTGAAGGATCAAATTGATATATCTTTTTTAGTTTTTTATCAGCTGGATGGGAAAATTATAAGGCCGGCATTATCATTTAAAGTAGTCATATAATTGCAATGATTTCAACAATGATATAACAAATAATTGCATTAATTTCAACAATGATACAAAAAAAAGTTGCATTAATTTCAACAATAAAATAATGCAAAATGATAATGTGTATTAATTTAAGTGTTGATACAATGAAAATTGATGTAAATGGCATTTTCTAACTGTTATATGTTTTGGCCTTTTTCGTCGGAATCCGGTGACATAAATCTAGACAAAATCATAGTTTTACGTTGTTTAAATTGAATTTATGAATGCATAAATGGATTCATCATGCTGAAAAACCCCTGCGACACTCTCATTATACAGTCTTAGCCACTCAAATTTGAATATCCAACAATTTTTTGCCATATTTTGGCCAAAATTAAACAGAAAAAATCACCAAAAAATGACCAAAACGTAGAACGTTTAGACTGCGATGATGTAAAGTAGTCACATAGTTAAAATGATTTCAACAATAATATAATTATTAGTTTCATTGATTTCAACAATGATATAAAGAAATACAAAATGATATATTTAGTTTAGTGATAATACAATGAAAATTTATTTAAAGCAATCAATACTTGCATTGGTTTCAGTGATGACCTATTGCGAAACAACAAATTGCAATGATTTTAGTGATGATATAGTGAAAATTTGTTTAGAGAAATAAAGCAATTGCATTGATTTCGGCAATAACCTATTGCAAAACAATAAGGTACATTAATTTTACTAATTATATGATGGGAAATCATTTAGAGCAATCAAGTAGTTGAAATGATTTCAATAATGAAAATTTTATGGTACATTGATTTTAATTATAGTAAAATGAAAAAAGATTCACTATAGTATATAAAAACTAGCTTCCTATTACACAGGTAATAAAAACTAGCTTACTTTGAAACTTGCTTAGGGCTTAACAATCCATGGGAAGGAAGAGAAACATGGTATGCCATTTATACAATAACATAGTTATTTATGATTTATTATTATTATTATTATTATTATTATTGGTTAATAAATTATAAATTTTATGTTTATTAAAATTGTTTTGACAATTAAACCTAATGTTTTAGGCCTATTGTTATAAAATTAATTTTATTCTTTAAATTAATACGAAAAAAATTGGCCCAAAGGGGTTGGATCCAATGGTGGAAAACGAGGAATTTTTCACCCTTGGGAAAGGTTCAATTCCCATGAGGGCCAAACCTAGAGCCATGGGGCCACTTTAGGTAGTGGTCAAACGTGTGGGTGCACCCAGAGATACTATATTAAATGGTGTCGTGACCCATGCACGCATAAGTGGATAAAATCCCACCCCCATGTCCTTCAATTTTAAATCCCCAGATGGGGTGCCACCTAGCCATGAGATTCATCATGACACATGGATCTCCACATCCCCTCCATGCACTCAGCCTCCTTACCAAGATGGCTCATTTCAGCAAGCCTCACCTCCATGGTCTTGCTCCCATGCGCAACATTAAGTTTCAAGTCTCATCGATGGATGACACGGTTAACTATGGTACATAATTGTTGAATGTCATTTATGGTAGTGCAATGGCTTGTTCATGAACCTCAATCCTCTCCATCACCCTTATTTCTCCGCCTTGGTTGTATTTTTCTCTCATTCTCTCTCATACTAGAAAATTCATCTCCATTTCCCTCTATCTCTTCTTCACTGTCATTTGTCTCTTTCTTGCTTTTAGTCTTTCGTGGACCCCCTTCTAGTTCTTTCCTCCCTTTCTAAGCACGATTCCTCATGAACAAGGAAAACCTTGTAGGGTTTCGACTTCATATCGCGTCTCAACAAGCCTCCACTCTTCACCTCTCCCATCGTCCAACCTCTCAGATTCTTCTCTGCTTTCCTCTTCCCCTACGTCTAGCTAGTGCAATGTGGAGGTTTGGGGATATGCCATTGTGGAAGAGGAACTTCCATCTGAACAAATTCAGGAAAATTCGACAGCTCCAGCCTCACCCTCTATAGGAAGGTCTCTTACAGATTCTCCTAACACTTTGGCTCGCAACATTGTAATAGGAAGTATCTCTCAGGAGCCAGTGGAACTTTCCAATAGAATGAATGAGCATAATTCTTAGCCTTGGTTCTCTGAAGAACAGCTCCAATTGATCTTTGAACTCGGCAGGAATATTGCAGAACAACATGTTCGCCAGGAGTTGATGGAATATTGGCTTGATAACCTCCTTGATTTTCTATGTGGACAACATCCTTTCCCACCTTGTCTATTCTTCTATTATCAATGTGCATGCGCTCCATCCGGGCATGTTCATCCTCATAGCATTGTTGGTAGTGATCAGTCTAGTGTCTAACTCCAATATTTTGTGATGTTTTTTTCTCACCTCTTAAATTCAATTTTCGTAGTATACATGCCTATTACTGATCCTAGCTTATCATCTAGTCATTCCGACAATTTTAGCCTTTTTAATTTGGCCCCACGAGACAGACATGCAATATAGGTTGAATGATATGTACTTGGTACTTTGTTTCATGATGGTAATACAAGTTTCTAATTT
>ML788785.1:382470-397621 GCA_009831015.1 Picea engelmannii
TATTAGCTAGCCGTTTTGCCAAAAGAGTCTTAAGGAAAGAAGAAGGAGCATTAGGCCTAGCCTTAGCTACACCTAAATAAGCCTTCTCTTCTTAGGGTTTTGATTTAGTGGCCCTGCCATAGCAACACCATTAAACCTAATCCCCTTGTCCTTAGGTTTAAATTTCTCCAAGCCATTAGCTTCTCTCCATTTGACTCCATCAACCCAAGGCACTAGTCTAGAAGTACAACGTTGAGCTTTCTGTGCTTAAACAACTTTTTTCAAAAACCCTAACTAACCTAGCGTCTAGAACTAACCCTAATAGTGATGATGTCTTGCCTTGTTTGATTTTGTGCTTGGACCAAAAATTGCGGTTGACTCATCTCTCTATAGCCATAGAGGTTTATTGCAATTCCATTGGTTGATTTGTCAAAAAAGTCTACCTCTTTGACTAGCTAACCCTAACCCTAAAACAAAAATAATATAGGTGACGTCACACTTGTTTGATCTCTTGTTTGGCCTGAAACGTTGTGACATTTATCACCTTATTTGATAGACTTTGAGTTATTGATTGCATTCATAAGCTTATTTGAGAAAACGTTCCACTCATTGTCCTCAAATTGACCTGTTAATAAAGCTGACGTCACCCTAATTCTGCATAGTGACACAGCAACAATATTGGTGTATGAGCATAATAACTGCATTGTGATATAACAAGGATTGATTGTGTACATTGAATTCCCATATCTCTTATGTATTTATTGAAGAAGTGATATAAGTCATTTGTCTTTGTTTAGTAATCATTGACTTCGTCAATAATTACATTTGATCATTGCTCATATATATATATAAGATAGTCATTGATATTTTGAAGCACTAACCACTGCAGCACATTCCTTTAGTTTTTTTATTTGTCTTGCCTCGTAAAAAGGTGCCCTTATCAGTGGAATATCTTCTTTGACTATCTTCTTCCTGGCAGTAATCTGTGAAAGGGAATCTTTATCTTGATCCTATAAACCTTAAGCCCTCTTAGAAACCCAGATTACTAGGGACGTCTCCCTTGGGATTAGCCACCCAGAATAGAAAGAGCCCCCCATCGAGGTGACAGTGGGTGGGGAAGCTCCTATTACGCCAGTTTGAAGCCTTGA
The DNA here is from genome assembly GCA_009831015.1 of Picea engelmannii. Classification (NCBI taxonomy): domain Eukaryota; kingdom Viridiplantae; phylum Streptophyta; class Pinopsida; order Pinales; family Pinaceae; genus Picea; species Picea engelmannii. The sequence goes on from ML788785.1 coordinate 383,598, forward strand.
CTCAAGCTACTTAATCCTTTCCTACAAACTATGCGATAACAAGAAACATTTTAACATTTACAAAATTTAAGTGTGTAAAGGAAAAATTTATTATCTTAAAAAATCAAAATATCAATTCCTAATATACGTGTTTATTCTTGAATTGTTGAAATTGTAGTTTTTTTTATCCTTGAAGTTGTTTATTGAGATTACCATTTGATTGTTGAAATTAGAATTTTGCAATTGTTTATTTGTTGAAATTATAATATTTGATTACTTTGAAATTATAATTTTGGATTAAAAAAAATGCAATCAATCAATTTTTGAAATTGCAATTTCTAATTATGAAAATCACAATATGGCATTGTTGAAATGATAATGATCAATCAATTATTCATATTATAGTGTTGGGATAGATATGTCATACACTTTGTCTTCGTATAGTAGAATACTTACTAATTGAGTAGTTGTACTAGGAAATAAATGGTAAGAATTAACACTAATAAATAACAAGCACTTAATAATTGCAGGGTTATACTAGTGAATAAATGGTAAGCAATAACACGAATAAATAATGACTAGTATTAAGGAATAATTGTTGAGTAATAGCACAAGCAAAATAATGTAAGGTCTTTTTTTTCATTGTTCTTTTCAGTGTCTTTTCAAATACAAAGTGAGGATCCTATCCATGCAACAAATGATCATATTTGAAGAATTGACAATTGGAAACTCATCACTTCATGTAACACAAATAATCAAAATAATTGTTTTTTTCATCAACTATAAAAACACATCATAGTGATGTCTCCCATATTCTAAATTATATTGTCCACATTGTTTGTTTCATTATTTATTGTCTTATAAAAAGTTATACATGTAGGAATAAACTCAAAAGAGAAGACACGACATTATAACTCAATTTAATTTAATGGTTGTTTTTTAATGTGTAAGAGAGGACATTATAATTCAATTTAACTTAATTGTTGGTCCATTTAATTTAATTGCTGGTTTTGTAATTGCAATTTAAAAGAAAAATTTATATACTTTTAAAAATTTTCATACATTCAAATATATAACATAAAATAATATTAATAAATTAAATAATATTAAAAAAACTTAAAACAATTTAATAATATTAATAAAATAAATAATATTAAAAAAACTTAAAACAATTTAATAATATTAATAAAATAAATAACACTTAAAAACTTAATATGAACATATGTATAATATTAAATAATTTAAAAACTTAATATGAACATATGTATAATATTAAATAATTTAGATAAAATAAAATGAAAAATTAAAATTTTTAATATAAATTATTAAAAATATGATTATAACCTTTAAAAACCATATAAAAACTAGATCACTCGCTTGCCTGGAAATGTAGTTTAAGGAAGAAAGGATGAAATCCCATTGTGAGAGATTATGGGGAAAGGAAGCATCTAAAGATGTTCTAAAATGTGTATTATAGTATATTTGTGGGACCATCCTGGTCGTTGCTCATAGCTATTCCTTGACTAGTGAATTATTTATTTACTTTTTGGCATTATTATAATTGAAGTAATTGATAGTGACTAGTGAATTATTTATTTACTTTTTGGCATTATTATAATTGAAGATATTAAAGTAATTGATAACATAGGATTTAAAAAAAAAAAAATATTTTAATATTTTAATTATGTTGCATTAGTTTATAGAATATCAGAGATTACAATAATATTTTAGATTATAATGTATTTAGGAAAACATTGCTCCTAGTGCAACAACTATAATATCAAAATTACTAATTTAATTTGTACTAATAATTATAATTATAATTATATGAATATATTTAATATAATATTGAAACTTTAATATTCATGAAAATTTGATTAGAAAATGAAAATCAAAATTGAAAATACATATATATAATTTTAACATTTTTTTTAACTTAAACTTTATATATATATATATATATATATATATATATATATATATTTCAAACAACTTTGTAAATTTGAAGAATTGTTCTTATTTTGATTGTAAAAAGCTAAATAATACTATTCTTGTAATATGAAAATACAATAAAAGACAATGATATGGTTGGTTGATAACAAGAGAAAATGTTTGTCATAGATAGGGTATTGATTTATTAGACTTTCATGTTTAATCTGGGCTTGAAGGAAAACATACATGAAATAAAAGTTTTTGTATATCCACAAATATAAAGTGAGTAGTATTAAGTTTTTTTACTTAAATAATAATTAATGCAGTTTAGTCTTTGTTTTATAGTAATATTTTAAATAAATATAATGAAAATATTTGTAATAATGAAATAAAAATATTTACATTTTAATTTAATATATTTTAATTTAAAGCTCTTTATTTCTGAAACTAATTCCAAATTCCCATTTCCTTGATGTTATATATAGATTTATAATATGTTTTATTTTTAATTTAAACATTATATAAATTAATTTTATTTTTCAATTTAAATATCAAATTTTAAAGTTTGAAATTTTAAATATCATTGAACTCTTCATTTTTAATGTATCTCTCATTTTTTACAAATTTCTAAGTAAATTAAAAAAAAATCTTCACAAAATCATAAAATCATGAGTTAATGTTTTACCTAAAAACCATGACTTAAATATCCAATTATATATTATTATAATTAAAAAATATATTTTTTTCAATAAAATTTTAATATAATAAACTTATTTGTTTTTAAAATAATTATTTCTTTTCATTTCTAACTTAAACACTATATAATTATTTATTTTCTTTTTTAATTTTAACATTACATAAATTGTTAATTATTAAATCATTCAATAATATTTATTTAATTATATCATTTAACTAAATTAAAAAAATTAAAACTAATTTAATTACATATAAAAAAATTATATGATATGGGTTTCTTTTCATTTACAACCTAAACAATTTATATGATAGTGGTTTCTTTTCATTTACAACCTAAACAATTTATAAGATAGTGGTTTCCTTTCATTTACAGCCTAAACAATATAGTTCACTTGACATGCTCACATGTATTTATTTGGTACTATCACATCTCCACCCACTTTTTCAAATGATGTTTTTTTTAATTCATTCCATTCAAAATGATTCCTCCTCTAGCTTTATAAAATTCTATCTCTATTCATGTTGTAATTCTAAAATTTATTATTTTATTTTATTTTTTTAATAAATTATTATTAAAAATAACTATCATATATAAATTCATTTATAAAAAAAATAGAAAATTTAATTGGTAAGGACCCTCATCACAAGCTATTGAGAGAATAGTTTTGAACTATACAAAATCTTGGTAAAATTTGTTGTATTTTTTTTAGGAGAGTACACATCTAAGGAAAAAGAGGAATGAATGAAACTTATCCCACTCCATCGAAGAGCCTGGTATGCGACATTGAATGTTGCATCATGTGGATTATAGGTCGTCGGATCTGAATTTCCGTCAAATATGACGCCCTATATTCCACCTACTGCAGCATGCTATATTACTTGCCATGGAAAATTATGAATTCGTAGTGGTGTATATTGCACTTTGGTTTTGACATAACTATTGAAATAACTATTTTTATGTGGTTTTGAGTACTCTTTCAAGGAAAAAAATTAAAATTTCATATGACATTTTATTATTATGAAACTTTAATTAGTATTCATATGAAAAACCTATGATTTATAGCATTATTTATTTATAGCATGTTTGGGCTATGGTAGAAACAAGTAATGTGAAAATTTGGAGATTTTGCATTGTGGAATTGGTTTTTTCTTCTTTGCGGTGAATACATATGGTGGTGAATATATCTTTGTCGTGAATACATAGGATGGTGAATATATTTATGTTGTGAATACATATGGCAATGAATATTATCTCTTTTGTGAATTGATGAGGTGAACATATCTTTGCGGTAAATACATATGGCAATGAATATTATTTTCTTCTATTTGCAGTGAATAGAACTATTTTCTTCTTCATGTTTCCTTGTTGATTTCCCTTCAAATTATAATCTCCATGCTTGAATGGCTTTGATTTGACATCCCAATCTACTTTGGGAATGAACTCAACACTTTTGGAATGCACCCAACATTATCTCTATGTATCTTTGTCCAATTCTGATATGCACTTACATTTATACAATTTCTCTCCCTAGAGTCTAGTTGCATCCTTCTAACACCCATATACACATAATGTATCACTTTATGCATCTTTTGGCATTCTTTAGCATGTATGCACCTTCATTAATTCACCCCCTAAAGTTATATCATTCATACCATGCTTCCAATGCACTACTATGACAAGAGTAATGAAGGTATAACTCCAAAACTACATAACTGGTCTCTAGAGAAGATGCACCTTAGCCACCATATCTTCATGTATACTCTATATCTTCCTTTATCAGAGGACTAGCATCTGGATATTTCAATCTTTTTTTTTTAACAATTCTTCCCACAAAGTACTATTTTATCTTTTCATTGACATCCTTTAGAGTGCACGAATTCTCACTACTTCATCCACTAAATACTTTACTCTTGCACCTTGATTCACTGAGCACTTGGATCAACATAAGTTGATTTCTCTTAGTGAATTCCGTTCCACATAATTTTATCTTCTTGTATTCCCAAGCCTTCATGGTTGTACCCAAATTCATACTTTAACATTATTCATTTCTATATTTTGATCATCTAATGAGGAATCCTTGACATAGCACTCTTCCCTTGAGAGCTTATGCTCATCATTAACTAAATTTCAAACCCTTTAACCTACTATGAAAACCATATATCCATACTTCTATGATTGCAACTCCATGTGTACCTATTGTGCTTGCATTATCATGTACTATAGATGGTTTTCCTACCTAGAATCCACATATGATATGAACAATAGTCATATAGAATTATTTCCCCAAACAAGGATTCCATTAGGGTTCTTCCATGTTGCTCATTGAACCCAAATATCTTATCCATCAACTTCTTAAAGAAACCAAATGCTCATTTTGAATAACTTTCTCTGTTGTTTTGTCTCTTATCTATAGACATCACTTTCATTTTCTCTATTCTATCTATAACCATAACATCTTTGAAAAAATTCATAAAACCACATTTGATAGTTAAAACCCATAATATACAACACGGGTACATATGCATACTTTTTCGTTTTTAAGATCACTAGAAACTCTCTTTACGACTTCCTGGAAATTTTGTTGCTCAATTCACAACTATAGATTCACAAATGGACTCCTCTATCCAATACCTTTCCAATGACTATTTTCTTGCTTAATTATAAGTTATGAGCAGACAATTATGGTCATTTGATCAGTGCCCACTTACTCTTTTTGCACATTTTTCAACTAGGTGCACTTTTGGCCATATCCATGCATTCTATTCACTAACTCCTTTGGGATTTTGACAAGAGATCATTGGGTTTCTTCATGACCATATTTTGGATGATTTTTCCAAGTTTTAGCTTCATCTAGGCTCCAGGATGATAGATACAACATGTTGAAGTTTAAGGCCAATTTATATTTTTAGCCTTGAATGTTATAGGTGCCTTATTACTTATTTTGTGCACTCTTAGGTACCCATAACCTTAATTTAAATCCATGTTTTTCTTCTATGGCTCTAGATACTTCCATAGACTACTCATGTGCCTCAATCGGATTCTGTAGCACGAAGTTATTATATATTTTAACCTTGTACAATTATTTACTGCAAACATATTTTCAATAAAAGAACAAAAAATATACAATTGCAAATACACACATTACAAAGATATTTTTGCCCTTGAAACCCAAACCAGGAAAACCAACATATTCTATATTCATTCACCTCATAAATTGTTTACAATACAATATACATATAGGATCCTGTAGCATCCGAAACCCTAATCCAATAACCCAGATTAGTCAACAACCCTAATTCCTTAACCGGAAATAGAAAATGATCAATGAAAATTGCGTGCCGGAAAACCGCCCAAAAATGGATGCAAAAAATCGCCAAAACATAAAACATGTACCCAACAGTTATGGCCCTTAGAGTGAATTGGTACCAAAAACATACCCTTCACTACTTGGCCTATAACTCCCTCATACATGATCCATTTGACGAAAAATTTATACCGTTAGAAATCTCCCTCCAAGATGGGCTATGCCACATAAAAATTCTTCCTCTCTGATACCATTTAGTTCATAAAATGCCTTGCATGTGATCAAATATGAAGTTCTACAACAACACAACCATGCATAATTATGTATAATTACAACATCCACAATTAAATATATTACACATAGTGAATGGCATGTAAATATAATTACATCAACATACATCTAAAACACCATATAATTAACATAATAATGCACATTGCACAAAAAATTAATACACATAATAAAAACACTTATATGTTGTTGTAAAACACTAATTGCATGAAGACCTCAGACATTCCTCCCAACAATATACCTCACTAATCATAATCTCTCAATAGTGGGTCACCCCCGAGATGGGGTTGTCTCCACAAGGGAAAAGGTTCTCTCACTAGTCTCACTAAGGTCAAACAACACTCAACAAATAGGAAATGATAATGGCACCAATCCTAGAAACAATTCCACCCCACGACCCTCTCATTCACATTATCATGTCCCACCCTCGGAAGTGTAGCCCTTCTCTGGTCAACAATCCTTCAGTTTTCCCACTTCCCTTACGGGGCTTTAGCAACAGGACGACTAAGAATTCTCTGAGTGATATGGCTCTTGGAACAAAAGGCTACTCACAGGCCTGACAACTTGCCTCTTCAAACCCAAACCACCAACGATTTACAGGGTCTCCCAAGCTCCATAGCTCCACTCTCCAACCACCCTTAGAATGATGGCCAACATGAATGAATGGTAAGAATGATGAGAATTATAGTATTTTTCAATAATATATATGAATGTTTCTAACTTGACACTTGGCACAGAAGGAACTAACATGTTCCCCTCTTGTAATTTGTTCCCTTCCATTGGGAACTTAGGATAACATAATGTTATATGACTTTAGGACTTAGGAATAATATTATTTTATTCCTAGGATTAAGTCCCCTGACATATCCCCTTATCCTTAAAACTTTATCCCCTTTTCCATCTCACGGGGTCCTAGCCCCCCATACTCTTTCATTTGACTTGGTATGTATTAGTGATGTATTTTATTAATAATATGAATGATTATCTATTACAATAATATGATCGCTAGCCTTTTTGCATCTAGGATCTTCGGCCTAATAATCACACAAACACTCTAGCCTATAATATCTTGTCTCACTAGCCTATAAAACATATTTACATTTACAATTGGGGTTCCTCCTGGGGTAATTACAATCCTTTTGGATTTAATTATCATAACCTTTGTTTTTTCAGTGTTCACTGTCATGTCCATGCTAGAGAATAAGTCCTTGAGGATCAGTTTCTTACCTAGGTCATAGGGACTCTTCACCATATGAATAATATCATCAACATAAAGAAGGAGGATGATGAATATACTAGCGAGAGTTGGACCAACACAACTTGCATCCTCTAAACAATATTTTAACTTATCAATATATATGCCAAAAAGGGTAGGAGATAGGGTACAACCTTTTTTATTTGTAAATAAAAAATGTATTACCTTAGAATGCCATCACAACAATAAACATGTCTAGACAAGAAAAAAATACATGCCACCTGTTCTGCCAAACAGATGGAAACCAGAACAGGTGGCCAAGAGGCTTGATGTCTGGAAAGTCTGAATGTTCCACTCATCCATGAACAAAATGATACCAAAATTCCTACAATGGTTTTGAAATTGGAATGCATAATAACAGAAAAATAAACGCAACAAAATTAGACAATGGGTGAACCTGAATTTCCTTTGTTACCATGAGTTTTCCAAGTAGGAGTGAAGACAAAGGATTGGGCACAGATCAGTCATATTATTTTTTTGGCGTTCCTGAGAGAGCATCAAACAACAAGTCCAAGCGACTATTGAGAATGGTGTGTCAGTGAAGCTACTCTTCCATATCCTGTCGCGTATCAAAGATGAGGTCCAAGTGATCCTGTGAGACACGATAGGTATAACTCAGTTCCTTTTCCGGAGCAGCGGTAAGAGGAGGTTTACCTTTAGGAGGGAAAATATCCTCATGGAGCCCCTCTAGTGGTACTTCCTCTTCAATTATGCAGGTATCCAAATCCAAAGCAGCATCAACTACAGGGGTCGATCGACTAGGAAGGGTAGGCAAGTCTTGGGGGTCATGGATAGTGTATAGGAGGGAAGTCGGTGGAATTTTAATCAAGAATTCATGTATTTATTCTTCAAAAATATCCATGGGAGGATAGTCCACCATTATATTTTGGGTCGAGGAGGGAGGCAACGTCACAGAGGAATTTATGAGGCGGACCAGAGAAGTCGAAGGTGAAGGGGAAGAGAGGCTTAGCCTTCATTTTCATGTGACAAAACTATAGTAAGAAATCCCTCCCTTGGGCTTACCTCTTTCTTGGGCATGAATGGGTCGTTAACCAGGATGTCGAGGAGAAGCAGAGCATGAGAAAAAGGGAGGAAGAGGGTTGAACGAGCTTGAGCGACTGTAGCCAGAGATTGTCCCAAAAACAATGATGAAAACCATTACTTACATACTATAAATGGTGAGGCACCAGAGGAGTTGAGTGGATAGGGCTCGTGTGACTCATGCATGTCCCGACCTGCCATCGTTGTTGTGCAAGAATGCCATTAAAACAAAACCTACATGTCATCACACCATCTCGCATGAACAATGAATGCCTCTCATCTTGCAAGATAGTAAGGAGAGGGTGGCGATGTGAGCATTTAACTTCCTACTATGCATGTTGCCCACTTGTCACCCCATTCGGGGGGATAGGGGACAACCTTAATTGACTCCTATATTATAGTTAATTTCTTCCGACCAACCCTCATTGTTCCTAAAATTGGCAATACTTTTCTCATATAGAATTACTGTAACAACTCTTAACTTGAAAGGGACTTGTATCTCTTCTAACCTATTCTATAGGTCAGTCCTTAGTACAGTGTCGAAATATTTTCTAAAATCAATGAAACAACTCCTTAATTTTTTAAATATAATATAATGTTTACAAATATAATTCATATATTTTTACATCAATATTCAAAAAAATATTTATATTTACCATGTCACAATCCATTAAGTGATATTAACCCACATTTTCTGAAAAATGTCAAAAACCACACCTTATTGTGGTGAGGGTTCAATATCCATAAGAATTTTTAATGAAAACTAAAACATCAAAGTATAGATAAATACATTGAATATTGTAAACATTCACATTTCTAAGTTGGGACTTGCACCCTCTCATGAGAGTCTCCAAATGAATGTATTGAATATCTCAAATCCATTAAGTGATATTAACCACATTTTCTGAAAAATGTCAAAAACCACACCTTATTGTGGTGAGGGTTCAATATCCATAAGAATTTTTAATGGAAACTAAAACATCAAACTATAGATAAATACATTGAATATTGTAAACATTCACATTTATAAGTTGGGACTTACACCCTCTCATGAGAGTCTCCAAATGAATGTATTGAATATCTCAAATCTCTAGGTGATTTGAAAGGGTGGGACTCATCCAAGTGAATCTCTCAAACCTCTACCTCTAGGTGAATTGAAAGGGTAGGACAATAAGTTTACTCATCTTATGTTTATAAAAATATTTATCTAATAATTGTTTTTTAATAAAAAGTTATAGTATAATAAAAAGGAAATATTGTACAATGAAGAAATAAAAATATAACACATACACCAAATTTGTAATAATAAAGAATAAAACAATTTATTAACCAATAAATTGGTTTTATATATAATTTTAAATTATTAACTTAAAATTGAAAAATAACACAAATAAATTATATTACAAATTTTGGATATATATATATATATATATATATATAACTAACTCATTCACCAAATTATATAGTATGATCAAGAGTAAAAAAAAATTATTAAATAAAATGTGTTTATCCTATATTTGGGTAGTTATGCATTTACTTAGTATGTTGTATATGTTTAATAACATTGAATTTTATAGCCGCCATTAATATAATACATTAAATTATGAATGTTTATCTTCTTTTTATATTTATTTTATAAATTGTATCGATGTTTACGCCAAAGTCATTCTTTTAAGGGGAGGTTCCCCTTCACCCTTTGTTGTCTATTTGCATCCTATTGAACCCTGCCACGTATTGAACTCTGCTACATCCCCTCCATGTATTGAACCCTTCCACATCCCTTCCACGTGTCTCAATTTTGATGTTTTCTTCCCCTGTTTTGGTGTTCTACCTTCTTCATGAGGTGATGATGCAGGAGCATCGTCAACCAAAGCCACATGTGATGACATCACAATGCTTAGCACACCTTTTGAGTAAAATTTTAAATTTTGAAAGATGGTGTATCTCAGAGAACTTATGATTAAAAGATGAATCAGAGAAGTTAATGGGAGGAGGTTAAATGATCGTGTCAAAACCAAAAGAGATTCACCTTGATTTTAGTTATTTAGTAAAATTTTAGTTATTTGATTTTGGCGTGGATCTGAAGATTCACCTTAAATTGTCTATCACAGAAATTTATGTAATAGGACTTAAGTAGCTGTAGAATTTAATTTCGATCAGGTAGGTAGACCCGAGAGGACCTCTTGTATAAGTAGGTGCATTATATACCTGAATAAGGTCAGATGCATAGTAGGAGATAGTTGTTATTGAATGTAAGTTAATTTTATCAGGTTGTAGCCATTTTACATTGGAAGGAATATAACAGAGAGATATTGACTCAAATGCATGATGTTTCTATTGTTTACAGTTTCCCTATTATTTTATGTCTTTATGAATGAATGAGTTATGCTGTTGAGCATATGATACTATGAAGTATTTGGATAAATTTCAATTGTTTCTCTTCATTGTTCTCATGAAAGGTGTGCATACAGTCTGCAAGGAGTGCGTTGATAGAGTTTGTTTCGACTCAGAAGCTCAGATGAGATAGCATTAAACTTCCATTGCAAAGAGTGCAAAGGGACTGCTGCAAGGTGTGCACAGTCGCCCACAAGAAGTTAAGTCTTGTGTAGGAATATGTTGCAAGGAGTGCACAGATTGGAAGTTCGACTAAGTGTCAGAGTAATCCCTCTGAGGATTCAAAGGGTTCAAGAGATAAAGCTCAAGAGAGATAGTAGGGACAAATCTTCAAAGGGAGTGATGCTATGAAGGTTTCATGAATCATCAGCTAAGATCCATCTAGGAGGGAGTGGGATCGTTCCAGATCGTTGGATCTGGGAAAAGCGCACAAGTTTTAAGTCTCTGCGTGCACATGGGAGCGAGGATTCGCTGAAGTCCCGAAGAGGTCAAGGATCGTCCATAATCCAGAGGGAAATGTGGCTTAAGATCCAAAACTCCGGAGTGAAAGCACTTCGAAGGTTTTATGGACAAGGAGAAAGTGAAATCGCCGAAGAGCCAAAGGATGAAGTAGATCCAAGTCGTTGGTAGCCAGGAGACACGTGTCAGTAGATCTGAGGCTTTGGAGAAAGTCATTTCATAGGATTTCGGGTGTGGAGTGTGACAAACTCCTGAAGTCCCGAAGATCGAAGAAGATCGCAACCTTCCATTGCACAGAGCACGTGGCAAGAGATCTGGAAGTTTGGAGACTTAGCGGTTCAAAAGGAAGTCGACATGGGTAGAGAATATCTGGACCGTCAGATCCAGAGGGACGCATGGTGGAAATCCGGTGCCTTCAGATGAAACTACTCCAAAAGAAAAGTGAGTGTGCAGGAGTTAAAACTCCTGAAGCCCAAAGAGACGAAGTGGATAGTGGCCGTTGGATCCATAAGGACACACATCAACAGATCATGCACTTCGGGTGGAAATACTTCGGGAGGAAGCAATTGTGGAGAGTTTAAAAACTTCTAAAGCCCGAAGAGTTGAAGACAATCATAGCCATCGATTTGCGAGAGGACACGCATCGACATATCATGAACTCCGGTTGAAAGTGTTATGGGTGGAAGCAAGCGGGGGAAGTTGAGACTTCTAAAGGCCGAAGTCCCAAAGTGGACTAGAGTCGTTGATATGAGTTGGACGCATGGCACCAGATATAGAACTTCAAGTACAAAATACTCCAGGGGAAAGTGGAGTTCAAAAGTGCCAAACTCCCGAAGCACGGAGTATCGAAGTTGATCTCGATCATTGATCATGAAGGAGGACGAGGACCTTTGATTTGGTCTTGGTTGAAAGTGTTGAAGTCACAAAGCGCCAAGAGGTTAAGCCTTGGGTCACATCCCAAGGTCACATGTTAGGAAGAATCTAGTGCCAGCTAGTGTTAGATTTGGAAAAGGGTGCTAAGAGAGAAGGACTCGCGGATGACCATCGATATGAGAATGGGAAAATCGATGGTGTGGAATCATTGCGGAGAGAGGAGGAAAAATTAGAAGACATGCTAGTTCACAGCTCAATATTTACTAGCACCATTGATCGTTTCGAGACATGGGATCAACGACCACCATTTAAAGGAGTTTCGGTTAGCACTTTTCAGATTACGGGGACATATCTCTCCGATAAAAAGTAAGCATGTTGGCAGCTTGCAATTTCTATGAATCGTCAATCGACGGATAAATCGGTAATGACCAGATCGTGAAAACCCTGAGGATAATAAAAGGGCCTGTGTTTTATTGAGTTTGAGACCAACAAGGTCCCGAGGAGCTGATCCAGCTCGAAAATATTTAACAATCCTTGACTGAGAAGTCGAGAAGCCCCGGGGGAGAGTATGGGGGGTTTGTGTCAAGTGGTATCAGAGTCTAAAAGAACTCAAAGTTGTACTCTGTGTGTGAGAACCAGTCAGCACAATTCCATCGAGGAGATGCATGGAGTCGCATGTAGCAAATCGAGTCATCGAAAGGGAAATGAGGGAACTGCATGCAAGGTTGGAAGTGATGGAAGAAGCACAGATGAGAGCACTTGATGTTGGAGACGTCAGTGAGGCAGAAAGTGAAGAGACAAAAGTTGAAGAAGCTGCAGGGGGATATATTTCCGGAGAACACTTACTGAAATTTGTCATGAAGTTGGGAGCTAGAGAAAAGATAGACATCCCAATGTATGAAGGCAATTTGGATGCTAAAGAGTTGCTAGACTAAATAAGGTCCATGGAAAAGTATTTTGATTATGAATATGTCGTTGAGGACAAGAAGCTGAGACATGTTGTCACCAGACTTAAAGGACATGCAACACTGTGGTGGGACGAACTGCAGGCTGATAGATGAAGTAAGGGTAAGAAAAATATTAAGAGTTGGAATAGAAAGGTAGACAAACTGAAGGTTAAGTTCATGCCCAAGGATTATCAGATAAATCTGTTCAGGAGGATGCAAAACCTGAGATAAAAGGGAATGAAAGTGAAAGAGTACACATAAGAGTTTTACAAGCTGAACATCAGGACTAGACAAAGGGACAGAGATGAAGAGAAAGTTGTCAGGTACATAAATGGCCTGAGATATGAAATCTAGGATGATTTCGGTGAGGACAGTAGAGGAGGCACATCAATATGCATTGAAATTAGAGGAGAAGTTGGCCAGAAAACAAAGCCAACGAGGCAGAGGTAGAAGCCCGAACAAAGTTAAAGGAGTTTCCCATGATAAGGCACAGAAGCCCAAGGGTGAGGATGAGAAAACCCACAGTCATTCAGAAAGAGGAGGAAGCTCCAGAGGGAGTGTTACACATTATTTTTGTCATCCCTATGACCGTTAATGATGTAAACCTATCTGTTGCCTTCAGAGGGGTCAGTGGCCTAAGTTGCTAAAGAGAGATGGAGGAAGAACTTTTCCAGAGAAAAGAAATTTCATTTTCCTTTGTAAAAAACCTATAAAAAAGGAAGTTTGCAGGCTACTATATAGGTAGGGTGTGAGAATAACTGATTCTCGCAGGCTGCACCATAGTTGGGTTGCGAGAGGTTCGTAGGTTACTCCATAGGCAGGGTGCGAGAATGCTTACACATGGGGAAAACAAGC
>ML788785.1:397838-432970 GCA_009831015.1 Picea engelmannii
GAAACTTCCATGGTGAGGTGGCATCCGAATGGTTTGGATCTTACTCGCTTTCATGATTTAGTGGGATCATCCTAACCTCCTCACCTTATCCTCTTCAACTTATAAAAGGAGAGGAGCTCTCATGGATAAAGTTAGCTTTTTGGGATTAGCTAAGTTGGATTTGGCTTGGGATTGTTAGCTTGGCTAGAGTAGCTTTGAAATTTTCTTTGTCAAGATAGATCGTGAGTGGCTATCAGATCCATGGTCTCAGAATCCTTGGAGAAAGAAGTGTGTGGGGAACGAAGGACGGTTGGAAGGGACCTTATGACATCAAGGCCATGGTTGTAATCTCTCTTTCACATTTAATATGATACAGTAATATGATTCTTTCCTATAAAGATTGTTGTGTTTTATTGTATGATTCAATGATCACATACATAGGTTTATATTGAGTTTATGTTATTACTATCACTTTGGTTGGTTGTGTTCTTTTGCAGGATCATCATTATATGAGCGTTGGAATGGAGCTAGGATGGCGATGGCGAGAGGAAGCGACATTTAAACGGTATGTCACCCATCCCTCTTTAGTTAGTAAATTCAATATCTAAAACTTAAGGAAAGCGTCATGTTTTGGTGTGTTTTGTTCTAGATCTAGGTGGATCTAGGGATATCAGTTAGTGTCCACACCTACCGATTTGTCCGATAACAAAATTGGCAACTCCATTGGGGAATGGATTGTTTCCTAGTTAGTCTAGTTTCCCTTTCTTTGATTGCTTGATTTATGGTCTCTGAGTCTGTGGGAGACCCATCCAGACTCTCTGGATCTGAAAGTTCACTCAAAATTTCTGCCATTTTCCCAAAATTTGCTTGATTACAGACCTTCTTGCACTACACCTTTATGTAGCATGTGAGAATAACTAAGGTTTGCACCCCAGTGTTCAGTCAGTGCGAACTTCTCACACCCTACCAGTGTCTAGCCTGCTAGAATACCTAATTCTCGCACTGTAATCTAATGCTAGGCTGCGAACTTGTTTGTAAACTTTTTTGGATCGGGTCTCGTCATCTTTTGATGATCCATTTTTTTTTGATCAGTTGGATTGATCTTTTGGAGCCTATATTGATCTGTTTACAGTCTTCTTAACATTCTTTGAGTTTCTTTTAGCCATCTTTGCTTTTCTTGGTTTTGAAAGATTAGTCTCTTGCTTTGAGTGTCTTTCAATTACAAAGCGTGTGTTTTCTTTAGAATTGTTTAGGGAAAGATCAAATTTCTTCTGAATAGTTTTCTTTAAAAGAAAACTTTTAGTTTGGGTTTCTTTGTTTTAGAAAGTTCATTATTTATTTTAGTGAAAATTTTGAAACAAAAAGATATAGTTTCTTGCTTTATATTAGATTGGTGGCATCCTTGCATTTGAAGTAGCGAAATTGCATGATTCTTAGCACTTTTTGGTCTTAAATTCTGAAAAATTTTCCCCCTCATGGCTGGGGTAGGCCATGAATCATGCATTGGTGTACAGTACCTTTTTCTCATTTCTTGAGAATCTTTATATTGATGAGTTTAATAAATTTTGGGACATCGTGCATATGGGAATGATAAATGTTTTCTCCTTCTCGTAGCATAGATTTCATCGAAATGAAAAAAATGCATCTTCATCTCTTTGCATAATTTTCGAGTCGGTCAAAACACCATATTGTCCACGCCATTTTCCTTTTGAGTAACAATAGCTATAAAATAAAGCACTTATAAAAATTGATTAGACATTTTTATATTTTCTAGTAGCACACCTACATTAGATTAATTGTAGGGCTTTGGAATAGGTGTGAAAGATAACTTTTCAAAGCTGCAAACAAACATAGTATCTTGTGATAGGGAGAGTTAAATCCACTTACTACATTTTGTCCTGGGAAGCCCTTCTAACACAAGGGTCAATCACGAGGTCGCATTGAGATTAGCAAAGTTACTCACCCTGCTTTGTTGGTCTTGGTGTAGACGTTGCGCGTATTATGGGGGTCTCTTGAGAGGTATACCCACAATGATGAGTGGAAGCCTTTCAATTTGATTTTGGGCTAGATACCCTGCCCTTGCATGTGGATTGGACTGTCGATTGTTTCCCTAGGCATCACTGTAGTGATTGGTAACCTTAGTGGCCTATCTCTCTAGGTTCTTTACACGAGGTGACTGTGGAGGGGCAAGTATTCACGGTACCTGGAATTGACATTGGCCAAACTCACTCGAGCTCCTTGGAGGGTATACCCACGATTATGTGTGGGAGATTGCACCAGGGTGTAAGTCCATTAAGCAGGTTGTCAATGTAACTTTTCCACCTGATCTAACTCATCCCCTTCTTACATCATTCTCACAACATTGGATTTCATCACCAACTAGTGTGCTCATTGTGAGAAGGTTTTGTTTGCTTGCTTGCTTACTAGATTTTTAGCGTGTGCTGTTTGTTTTCTCTAGATGACTCTAGATTGGATATTTATTTAATGGCGTCAGTTCCCGGAATGACCAATGAAGGAACCCCTACTCCAAGGGAACCTTTTGTTTTTCCTTCTTATGGAAACATTGGTCCTCCTCACATCGCTACTTTGAGCCTTCCAGGTCTCACAATTGGATTACCGGTATGGTTGTTTTCCACTCAGGTAATCCCGAATGTAGTAAGTGCTTCGTTTGTAAGCACTTCCCCCCAAGAACATCAACCTCATTTTGATCCTTCACCTTCTTCTCCAGTAAGGTCTTCTTCACCTTCTTCGCTTGCAAGGTTGCCTTCTGTTTAATCTTCTTCGTTGAGTGAAAGTTCTGAAGCTAGTAACGCGATGAATAAGAAGAAGAAGAAAAGAAAGAATAAGAAGAAGAAAATTAAGCAAGGATCCAAACTTCCAACCACTGTCAAACATGTTGGAAAGCAACCAGGTACTGTTAATCGTGTCGGGAGTGTTGATGATGTCAAGATCACCTAAACAACCCGTAAGCCCAAGTACCCTTGCAGGCTTTGTAAGGGTAGCCATATTCTTAAGGAATTCCCTGGTCTATCCAAGGTTATAGAATCATGGTCTACACATCCTCTCCAAACCATGTCGTTAGGCTCTGAACAAGATATTAATGACCTCCCGTCGACTAGTCACGATATAGTTGGGAAGAAGAAAAGTAGAGTCAAGTTCCCATGTATGTTATGAAAAGGGAGTCATCTAACTCACCTTTCCCCTCATATGGAAGAAGCCTCAAAATTCCTGGAATACATGACTGTTTCATAGCTTCAACTTCCAGCTGCTTATCACAAGCTTACTCTTGACCCCCCTATAGTTGATGGAATGATCACTCTGGTCCCTTCACCGTTCAATCTAGTTGATCATGTCGTCAATCTGGTCACGTCCTTAGTTGAACCAATTGACAAAGTGGTTGATCCGATACCATCCTCGGTCAATTCCACTCTCCCCTTAGAGAGTGAAACTAAAGCGATCGATCTGATCCCATCCTCGGTCAATCCCACTCTCTCATTAGAGAGTGTCACCCAAGTGGTCGATTCGTTTCCATCTGTCGACCCCATTCTCTCCTTGGAGAATGAAACTCAATTGGTCGATCTGATCTCATCATTGGTCGATCTGACTCTCCCGCTCAAGAGTAAACTCGATACTACCCATGTTTTTCTTGTTGATACAGACTCTGTCGTGTCAATAGGTATTCCTCCTTCTCCCGTAGGACCCCCCTCCAAGTAATGAGGCCATCCATTTTGATTGGGGTGTGCTAACTGGACCTCGTCTTCCCTCTTACATTCCTTTCCATATTATAGTACAGGTTTGTGGTCAGGACGTTCCTCAGACATTGATAGATGAAGGTTCGTCCATTAGCATTTTGTCCTCTTTTGCTTGGCAATCTTTGGGTTGTCCTCAGCTTGCCCCTGTTACGCAGAATTTGTTAGCTTTTAACAGAAGAACCAATCAGCCTTTAGGGACCCTTCCTCCGTTTCCAGTAACTTTGGGAGGGAAGACTATCTTTATTGACGTCATGGTAGTCCAAGACCCATTGGATTTTGCTTTACTCCTTGGGCGAGATTATGTCTATGCCATGAAAGCTATTGTGTCTACTCTTTTTCATGTGATATATTTGCCTCACGATGGAAGAATTGTGACTATTGATCAAATTTCATTCATTGACCCTGACTGGATTGCCTCCCTCAATGGTTCTTATATGCAGACAGTATCGCCTCTTCCACAGGTCAATTATGTGGCGTTGTCGCCCATGGCTTCAACTTCTGATGACTTAGATCCAGTAGTTGACATGGTGATCTCTTCGATAGGGTTGTTAGAGCCTGATATATTTACTCCTATTGCGACCCTTGACATGGTGTCCTTCCAAAGTATGTTTCTTCCTTCCAGTGAAGACCTCTTGGAAGCCATGACCGAGTTTTGTCCCTTGACATGGTGTCCTCCTGGAGCATTGTCCTCTTGGAATCCATGATCAAGAAGAGAGTCGAGGATAGTTTTTGTGTCTCTAAGGAAACCTCGTTAAAAAATGAAATAGAGGTCTTTGAGCATGGTTTTTTTATTTCAATCTCGTTAAAAAATGAAATAGAGGTTACGAGCATAGTTCTTGTTTCTGTTTCAATCTCGTTAAAAAATGAAATAGTTTTCCCCCTCTCTATTTGAGTCAAGTCCTTCATCTAGTATTTGAAGCTTCATTCCATTCTCCTTTGCAGATTGGATGAAACGAAGCTTGGGGGGCATTTCCCTACTTTCAGCCTCTAGACTTCACACTGAAGTAGAGCCGCTAGTTTCTTAAGCTGGGGGCTAAGTACCAACCATCCATGTGTTATGTGTTGGGAAGTCCAAGCATAGTTTTCTATGGTTCAAGCTTGAGTAAAAATAAAACCACTTACTTCAAGCATAGTTTCCTCTGGTTCAAGCTTGCGTAAAAATGAAACCAGGTCCAAGCATAGTTTTGTTTTGTTTTAAAGCTTGTGTAAAAATGAAAACAATCTCGAGCTTAGTCTTTGTTCTTTCTCATGCTCGTAAATACATGAGAATAAGTTACCGAGCTTAGTCTTTGTTCTTTCTCGTGCTCGTAAATACATGAGAATGAAACCGAGTATACTTTTATCACTTTTTCGGACTCGTAAAGGTTATACAAAAAAGGAACCCACTGGAGTTCCCTTCAAGCTCTTTTTAGACTCTCTAAACATGAAAATATTTTCGAGCAATCTTGTTCTTTTCACGATCGTTAAAGTATTTGAAGAAAACATCTGTTGAGAGATAGTTTATCTCTTTTTCAGTCTCATTAGAATAATTTACGAAAAAGGAACTGAGAGAGTTCTCTTTAAGTGTTTTTTAGACTCTATAAACATGAAAAACCCTCGAGTTTTCTTTCTTTGGACTCGTTAAATGAACATCGAAAGGCCCAAATCGGACCGAACCACTCCTTCCTAGGGTTCGTTAAACATACTCCGAGGGACTCATCCAAAGGATGAGCTTACATTTCAAGCATATGTTATCCTCCTCAAGATTGTGTAAAAATAAAGAGGTACCCACCAGAAATGGTGGGGGAAAAAATTGGGAAAGAAATATGTCTAAACCTGTATTCCATGGAAGAGTCGCTTTTGAACATGAAACCCTTTCACTCACCTTGTGTCTAGGTTGGAAAATCTACTTGTCTCCTGATCATACTCCTATAAGATTACAAATTGGTTTGTGATCCTTGCTGTTGAGTTAATATTTCCAGGACAGTTGTCGTGTCGTCAATATGTTCAAAGAGAAATTCAACCTAGAAATCCTTCTATTGCGTCGACCATTTCTATAGTCTTTAAGCCTTCTATTATGTTAGCCATCCCTGAGTCAGTCCTGAATCACTTGTTACTCTGACCTACATCAAATACTGTTACTTTTTTCGTGTCATTGATGGGGGATACATTAAGGCCCTCATATGACGAGTCTTTTCCTATCGACTTCAACTCATTATCCAGGAATTAGATTTAGAAACTAATTGGTACCTTGGAACTTGCATGCCTCAATGACAAGTTTCCTCACTTTTGACAGTGGGTTTTCATTATTGACCCCTGATCGGGATATTCCGTCGAGTGTTCGACTTCAACTTATTAATTCACATTTGTTGGATTGTACTAGTGTACCTTAGGAGTCATTGACATTAATGGTGATTTCACTTGCACTTGTTAATGGTATATGCTAATGACTGGTAATCAAGTGGTTTCTACCATGTTCGACTTCAGCACATGTATTCACATGGTTAGATTCGTACTACAGAATGGTGGAGATGAAGACCCTAGATATTTTCTGACAGATCCAAGTTGTGTTGGAGTATATTTAGTGTACTGTTACATAGATCCACATTGTATGTCTGGTGGCCATGTTCAAATTTGAGTCCTTAACACATAGATCCACAGTGTATTTTTGGTGGCTATGTTCAGATTTGAGTCATATCGGCATGGATCCACAATGTATGTTTGGTGGCCATGACCTGTCTTACTTGACATGGATCTTTTCATGTCGGAATTTATTCTTTGAGTGGTTTGTATTATGAGTATGGGAATGTCTACCTCAGTGATGATGTATTATTGTATTGTATTTCCTTTTTTGTTGGCAGGTTTCCAACCGACTGTTCCTTGTTCCCTACACACACTCGACAAAGTATTTAAGCTATCACTCTGTTCTAACTTCATACTTTGGGGGGCTCTCTATTACACATTATTTTTGTCATCCCTATGACCGTTAATGATGTAAACCTATCTGTTGCCTTCAGAGGGGTCAGTGGCCTAAGTTCCTAAAGAGAGGAGGGAGAAGAACTTTTCCTGAGAAAAGAAGTTGCATTTTCCTTTGTAAAAAACCTATAAAAAAGGAAGTTCGCAGGCTACTATATAAGAAAGGTGTGAGAATGACTAATTCTCATAGGCTACACCATAGCTGGGTTGCGAGAGGTTCGCAGGTTTCTCTATAGGCAGGGTGCGAGAATTCTTACACGTGGGAAAAACAAGCATTTTCTCGAATCTTATAGAAGGAGAAACTTCCATGGTGAGGTGGCATCCGAATGGTTTGGATCTTACTCACTTTCATGATTTAGTCGGATCATCCTAGCCTCCTCACCTTATCCTCTTCAAATTATAAAAGGAGAGGAGCTCTCATGGAGAAAGTTAGCTTTTTGGGATTAGCTAAGTTGGATTTGGCTTGGGATTGTTAGCTTGGTTATAGTAGCTTTGAGATTTTCTTTGTCAAGATAGATTGTGAGTGGCTATCAGATCCATGGTCTCGAAATCCTTGGAGAAATAAGTGTGTGAGGAATGAAGGACGGTTGGAAAGGACCTTACGACATCAAGGCCATGATTGTAATCTCTCTTTCACATTTAATATGATACAATAATATGATTCTTTCTTATAAAGCTTGTTGTGTTTTATTGTATGATTCCTTGATCACATACATAGGCTTATATTGAGTTTATGCTATTACTATCACTTTGGTTGGTTGCGTTCTTTTGCAGGATCATCATTATATGAGCATTGGAATGAAGATAGGATGGCAATGGCGAGAGGAAGCAACATTTAAACGGTATGTCACCCATCCCTCTTTAGTTAGTAAATTCAATATCTAAAACTTAAGGAAAGCATCATGTTCTGGTGTGTTTTGTTCTAGATCTAGGTGGATCTAGGGAGATCAGTTAGTGTCCTCACCTACCGATTTGTCTGATAATAGGGAGACAACCTGGTGGAAGAAATTATTTTTCCAGAGGAAGAGGAAGAGGCAGAGGAGGAGAGATAATATGTTATACTTGTGGAAAACCAAGACACAAGTCTTGGGAATGTCCCAAGAGAAAGAAAGAAAGAGGAGGTGAAGCTCACATTTCAGAAGCATAGAAAGGGAATGTTGAAGCAGAAGGTGCAAAGGATGGAAAATATCTAATGCTGAGGAAGGTTCTCTTGAAGCTAGAACCAGAAGTTGAAAAACCAGTGCTGAGGAACAATTTCTTCAGGACAACTTTCAAGACTAAAGACAAAGTATGAAAGGTGATAATTGACAGTGGGATAACTGATAATATAGTATCCATAGATATGGTAGAGAAATCGGAGCTAGAGACAACTGCACATCCAAATCCATATAAGGTCTGATGGTTGAAAAAAGGACACCGGGTAATGGTAACTAAACAATGCCTTGTTGAATTTAAAATAGGTGGATATAGAGATGAGATTCTATGTGATGTAATTCCCATAGATGTATGTCATGTTTTGTTGGGAAGACCATGGCATATTGACAAGAATGTCATTCATGATGGGAGAAAGAAAACTTACACTTTGGAAAAAAATGGTAGAACACACATGTTGTTGTGAATAAAAGAGAAGAAAGTAAAAGAAGAAGCCAACACAAGCATACTTCTCATGAGTGGGAAGGAACTCCTGAGTGAAGAGAAGAAGGAACAGGAGATACAATTTGTTGTGGTGAGGAAACCCAGAGTTGTCCTTGCAAGTACTTCTATGGATTATTTTCTTGAAGAAGTTCATGAGCTATTGGAGAATTTTGCCGACATAGTAGTGGATGATTTTCCTAACTCATTTCCACCTATCAGAAGTATCAACCATCATATTGACTTGATACCAGGAGAAATTCTACCAAACAAAGCATCATATAGATTCACACCTCAAGAGAATGAGGAGGTAAAGAAACAAGTCCAGGAAGTATTAGACAAGGGTTTGGCCAAATAAATCTTGAGTCCATTCACAGTACCAACTGTGTTGAGTCCAAAGAAGGATGGAGGATGGAGAATGTGTACAGATTCAAGAGCCATAAACAAGATCACCATTAGGTACAGATTTTCTTTTCCTAGGATGGATGACTTAATGGATTTCTTAAGTGGAGCAATTTTTTTTTCAAAGATAGATTTGAAAAGTGGATATCACCAGATAAGAATGAGATAAGGTGATGAGTGGAAGACAACCTTTAAGACAAATGAGGGGTTGTATGAGTGGTTTGTTATGCCATTTGTCTTAAAAAATGCTCCAATTAATTTTATGAGACTGATGAATGAAGTATCGAAGGATTCATTGGTAATTTTTTCATTGTATATATGGATGATATACTGGTATTCAGTAACAATGAAGAAGAGAATTTGAGACATCTAACATTAGTGATGAGGAGACTACAACAGGAGAAGCTATTGATAAATCTAAACAAGTCCTCTTTTATGAAGACATAACTCATTTACTTGGGTTTTGTGATCTCTTCAAATGAATTGAAGATGGATACAGAGAAGGTCAGAGCAATCAAAGAATGGCCATCACCAAGGAGTATGTTTGAAGTGAGAAGCTTCCATGGATTAACCAATTTCTATAGGAATTTCATTAGAAATTTCAGTGGAATTTGTGCACTGATGATGGATACAATGAAGAAGAGACACAAGTATTTTAAATGGACCGAAGAATCTGAGAGAAGTTTTAATATATTGAAGGAGAAGATAACAGAACGACCAATTTTGGTCTTGCAAATTTCAGGAAAACATTTCAAGTAAGGTGTGATGCTAGTGGAGTTGCAATTGGAGTGGTTTTGAGCTAAGACAATAGGCCCGTTGCATATTTCAGTGAGAAGATGAATGAGACTAAGGGAAATTACTCCACATATGAAAAATAATTTTATGCCATAATTCAAGCCTTGAAGAAATGGAGGCACTACCTAGTTCCGAAGGAATTTGTCTTGTATAGCGATAACCAAGCTTTACAATTCATAACCAGATAGGAGAAGTTAAACAAGAGAAATGCTAAGTGGATAGATTTTATGAAAAAATTCACAATTGTCATTAAACATATTTCTGGTAATGCTAACAAAGTTGTTGATGCATTGATCAAGAGATTTTTGATTCTGCAGGAATTTCAGGTCAATACCTTGGGGTTTGAACACCTTAAGGATATGTATTGTGATGATCTAGATTTTAAGGAAGCCTATGAAGCATGTGCTAATCCTGTGCTCAGATGCAGAAGCTAGTGTACAAAGTACATGATTCAAGATGGATTGTTGTTTAAAGGGTGCCAATTGTGCATACCAAGGTGCTCGATGAGGGAAAATCTGTTGAAGGAGAAACACAGTGGAGGTCTAGTAGGACATTTCGGCCATGAAAAGACATTTTCACAATTGAACAGTTCATATTGTTGGCCAAGTATGAGAGAAAAGGTGAATATGTTTGAGAACAAATGTAATATTTTCCAGTATGCAAAAGGAAAGAAACTGAACACTGGATTTTATCAGCCATTTCCTATTCCAGATAGGCCTTGGGATGCAATAAGCATGGATTTTGTGTTGGGATTGCCAAGAACCCAGAGGGGGAGTGATTCCATATTTTTTGTGGTTTATATATTCTCAAAGATGGCACACTTTATCCCATGCCAAAAGCCCAGTGATGCAACACATGTTGCAATTTTGTTTTTCAAGGAAGTTGTGAGACTCCATGGATTGCCCAGGAACATTGTCTCAGACAGAGACACTAAATTTGTTGGTCATTTCTGGAGAACATTATGGACGAAGATGGGGACAAAAATATCTTTTAGTTCAACATATCACCCTCAGACAGATGGAAAAACTGAGGTGGTAAATAGGAGTTTAGGAAAATTTATGAGAAGTTTGGTCACTAAACATCATAGCCAGTTGGATCAAATTATGTCACATGCAGAGTTTGCATATAATAAATCACCAAACAAAAGTACAAGAAAAATCCCATTCCAGATAGTCTATGGGATGATGCCAAGAGGGGTATCAAAGTTAAGAGACATGGAACAAAGTGAATTTAGAAGTGTTGGAGCATCAGACTTTGCTACAGAAATGAAAAAGATTCATAATCAGATCAGGGAGATGTTGCGGAACAACAATATAGAGTATAAACACAGAGTTGATCAACACAGAAGGGAACTTCAATTTGAAGTGGGATATCAAGTATTAACACACTTAAGGAATGAAAGTTTCCCAATAGGAACATATAACAAGCTGAAGTTGAAAAATATTGGACCATGCAAGATCCTAAGAAAATTTGATAACAATTCTTATGAGATAGAGTTGTCAGAGGATGTGGGAATATCACCCATATTCAACATTTTAGACATGTATCCTTATAGGGAAGATGACACTGAGAGATCAAAATATAAAGAGAATATTCAGTGGGAGAAGCAGATTCCTGTAGTAGAAAAGCCACAAATGGAGAATATCGTTGAACAGAGAATTGGCAAGAAAACTAGGAGGAAGACCTATTTTTAATATTTGGTCAAGTGGAAGGGACACCCGATAGAAGATGCCAGTTGGGTAAGTGAATCCAATGTCCAGAAGCATGGAAGGTCATTGTAGGAGCTCATGGACAGGAGTCCATGATTTTTTTGCCCAGAGGAGTATGATGCAGGAGCATCGTCAACCAAATCCACATGGGATGACAACACAACGCTTAGCATTCCTTTTGAGTGAAATTTTAAAATTTCAATGATGTCGTATCTTAGATAACTGCTGAGTAAAAGATGAATCAGAGAAGTTAATGGGAAGAGGTTGAAAGATCGCTTCAAAACTAGAAGAGATCAAATCGTCCTTTAGTTATTTGATTTTGGCATGGATCTTAAGATTCACCTTAAATTGTTTGTCATAGACGTTTATGTAATAGGACTTAAGTAGATGTAGAATTTAATTTTGATCAGGTAGGTAGTTGGAGGAAACCCGAGAGGACCTCTTGTATAAGTAGGTGCATTGTATACCTGAATAAGGTTAGCTGTAGAGTAGGAGATAGTTTTTATTGAATGTAAGTTGATTTTATTAGGTTGTAGCCATTTTACATTGGAAGGAATATAATAGAGAGATATTGACTCAAATGCATGGTGTTGCTATTGTTTACAGTTTCCCTGTTATTTTTTGTCTTTATGAATGAATGAGTTATGTTGTTGAGCATATGATACTGTTAAGTATTTGGATAAGTTTCAATTGTTTCTCTTGATTGATCTCATGCAATGTGTGCATACAGTATGCAAGGAGTCTGTTGACAGAGTATGTTTTGACTTAGAATCTTAGAGGAGATAGCATGAAACTTCCATTGCAAAGAGTTCAAAGGGACTGTTGCAAGGTGTGCACTGTCACCCACAAAAAGTTAAGTATTGTGTAGGAATCTATTGCAAGGAGTGCACATATTGGAATTTTGGCTAAGTGTCAGAGTAATCCCTCTGAGGAGTAAAAGGGTCCGAGAGATAAAGCTCAAGAGAGATAGTGGGGAGAAATATTCAAAGGGAGTGAAGCTCCGAAGGTTTCATGAATCATCAACTAAGATCCTTCCATGAGGGAGTGGGATCATTCCATATCGTTGGATCTAGGAAAAGCGCATGAGTTTTAAGTCTCTACGTGCACATGGGAGTGAGGATTCGTCGAAGTCTCAAAGAGGTCATGGACTATCCATAATCTAGAGGGAAAGGTGGCGTAACATCCACAACTCTGGAGAGAAATAACTTCGTAGGTTTTGTGGACAAGTAGAAAGATAAATCACTGAAGAGTTGAAGGTTGAAGTAGATCCAGGTTGTTGGTTTCCAGGAGGCATGTGTCAGTAGATCTGAGACTTCAGAGAAAGTCACTTCGGAGGATTTAGAGTGTGCAGTGTGACAAACTCTCGAAGTCCCGAAGACTGAAGAAGATCGCAACCATCCATTGCGGAGAGCATGTGGCGAGAGATCCGAAAGTTTAGAGGCTTAGCGCTTCAAAAGGAAGTCGACATGGGCAGAGAATATCTGAACCATCAGATCAAGAGGGACGCGTGGTGGATATCCGTCACCTTTGAGTGAAACTACTCTGGGAGGAAAGTGAGTGTGCAAGAGTTAAAACTTCTGAAGCCCGAAGAGCCAAAGTGGATAGTGGTCGTCGGATCTAGAAGAACACGTGTTGACAGATCGTGCACATCGGGTGGAAATACTTCGGGAGGAAGCAAGTGTGGAGATTTTAAAAACTTCCAAAACCCGAAGATCCGAAGTCAATCATAGTCCTCGATCTATGGGAGGAAACGCGTCGACAGATCATGAAATTCGGGTGAAAGTGTTCTGGGAGGAAGACAGTGGGGGAAGTTGAGACTTCTGAAGGTCGAAGTCCCGAAGTGGACTAGAGCCGTTAATTTGAGGTGGACATGTGGTGCCTGATCCAGAACTTTGGGTACAATATACTCCAGGGGAAAGAAAAGGTTGAAAGTGTTGAACTCTCGAAGCACGGCGTCCCAAAGTGGATCTCGATCATTGATCGTGAAGGAGGATGACGACCATTGATCTGGTCTTGGTTTAAAGTGTCAAAGTCGCGAAGCATCAAGAGGTTAAGCTCTGGATCATATCCAAAGGTAACATGCTAGGAAGAATCTAGTGCCAGTTAGTGTGATATTTGGAAAAGGGTGCTAAGGGAGGAAGAACCACGGATTACCATCAATCTGAGAATGAGAAAATCAATGATGAGGAATCATTGTAGGGAGAGGAGGAAAAATTAGTGAACATGATAGTTCATAGCTCGCTATTTACCAACGCCATTGATCTCATCAGGACATGGGATCAATGACCACGATTTAAAAGAGTTTGGATGAGAACTTTTTAGATTGTGGGGACAGAGCTCTTTGATAAAGAGTAAGCACGTTGGAAGCCCACAATTTATGTGAACCATTGATCGATGGTGTTGGCACAGGGGGAGACCCAAGGTTCAACGCTTCAAAAGTGCACCAACAAAAACCTAACTACCGGCCCTTTCGGCAACACCTGCGAAGCAGATGAAGTCTCACTCGAGGTAGAGGCAGGCATGGTTGTAGAAATCCAGTGTCTACAACCTAGCTGGTACATAGTTATGTGATTACAACATTCTAACAACCCA
Organism: Picea engelmannii; assembly: GCA_009831015.1. NCBI lineage: Eukaryota > Viridiplantae > Streptophyta > Pinopsida > Pinales > Pinaceae > Picea > Picea engelmannii. The sequence continues at coordinate 411,655 of ML788785.1, forward strand.
CTTACCAGTTAATATTCATTTAGTATTTAACCTTTATTTACGACGCAAATAAACCATAATTACAGAGAAGTGCAATATTCACCAAGATCTAACACATTCAATCACCTATCATACATAATCAGATCAAATCTAGCATTCATTCATATGGTTAAGCACTGAGCTATCATATCATATGTATCTAAACATTCCTGAGGTAAGCACAAAGCATAAATCATATGAACAATATCTCAACCATAATGCACAAAGTTGTTGGACAACTTAGAGGGGGGGGTGAATCAATTGTTACTGTGCTTAAACAATTATGCTTATTTTAAAATCTTTGCACAACACTTAATGACAATCACAATAATGTAGGGAGGTAAGCAATAGAACATTCGACATCAGTCACACATATGAAATATACAGAGACAACTATTTCTTGAGGAAACCCATAAAGGATAAAAACCTCTTCTTCTTGGTATGATAAGTAATCTTTACATTCTGTACATTATCATACATATGAGCTCCAACTCATTGTGAGGCTACAACCTCTATTTTTCAAGATGCAACTTGCTGAGAGCACCAACTCTCTATTTTCTCTAGCACCTACTAGAAGGAAGCACCAACTCCCTAGTTTCTCTAGCACCCACTAGAAGGAAGCACCAACTCCCTGGTTTCTCTGGCACCCACTAGAAGGAAGCACCAAATCCCTGGTTTCTCTAGCACCCACTATAAGGAAGCAACAACTCCCTAAGTGTTCCAACACCAACTGGATGGAAGCACCAACTTCCAGTCACACAGGCACCAACCTGTATAACAGAGAACAACAGTTCTCCCTTGCACCACCCTGCCACCCTGGTTTCTTTGGCTGCATCCAGATGGAAGATAGAACTCCTTGTGTTCAAGAACCCACTTGAACCTCTGAGGACAACAGTCCTCCCTAGCACCTCCCTAACACCCTGAAATATCAATCTTTTCTACTGAAACTTATTACAATGATATAATGTTCATCAATGGCTTACCAGTCTCATCAATGTTCTGCTACACTTCCCTTCTCTGTCTGCCTCACTGTCTTCTTGCAAACATGCCTTGCGCTTTCTATTCTTCTTCTTTTTATGCTCTATGCACCATGTCCATTCAATGCACCATTCCTCTTCTATGTATTTCAGTTGCTGCACACTGCCTCCTTCTACACGCCTGAATCACTCTCAACAACAGCCTCCATATCTTCTCTGTTCTGCATATTTATACTATATGTGCACCTTCTTCATCCTCCATGCACAGTGCCTCTGCATGCTCTTCACCGTGCCACGGTTCTTCTCATCAAGTTGTTCATTGCCACTCCACTTTTTCTCTACTTTGCTCGCTCAAGCCTCAAAAATAAAACTGTATCTCGCTTCTGTTTATTCCTCATCTGTTACTCATCTCTGAGTTTTATCTCACTCTTCATATACTGTTGGTCTGACACTGCACATACTATAATTTTCCCTTCTTTACAGTTCAACTCATTTTTCATTTAAAACAACCAACCACACACAGTCACTACGTGTTTCTTTTTATATTCTACAACCCCTTCGGTTACCCCTCAAATCCCTAGAACAACACTTCAGCAACTGAAACACCAACCATCCAAGAACCAAGATTCGGTTCTACTAACTAAATTGTAACTGAACAATTAATCATGAAGAATAATAGTATCCCTTCAATCATATTTCCAAGTATCCAACACCGTTGGATTACAAGCATAGGGTCTCGCGTTGATTTCGCCATTTCGCATTTGGGTATTTAGACATTTTGGCATTCCTGTGGTGAAGATTCTCGACACTCCAAGTCGCAATCCCTGAAACTATGAAAATTTTTAGCTCCACTAGCTTCTTCCCCTCACGTGACCACCAATGGTGACCACAGTCTACGCCAAAAGGCGTTTTGCAATTTTTCATTTCGGCATTTCGTGATTTCGCATATCGCGAGTTCAAGAGGTTAGGGAACCTCGTTCCTTTGACTTTCCAGTGAGTGAAATGACGATCTTTCACCACATTTCCTATGGACCCAACGGTCCATATCTTATCATGATTTCAAAACTTCACGGGCCTTCGTTGTGTCTAATCAATGGTCCAGATCAATCCTCAATCCAACGGCTACGATTATTTTTCGATTTCGCATATCGCGAGTTAGAGAGGTTAGAGAACTCCTTCCTTTGACCTTTCAGTCAGTGAAATGCCAATATTTCACCATGTTTCCTATGGCTTCAATGGGCAGGATCATTTCACAAATTCATGAGCCTTCATTGTGCTTGATTAACGGTCCAGGATATCCCTTTGATCAACGACTCAGATTAATTCGCGATTTCGCATATCACGAGTTTGAGAGGTTAGGGCATTCCTTCCTTTGACCTCTCAGTCAATGAAATGTTGATCTATAACCACGTGTCCTTCCCGAATATGGACAGTTCTCTTGCTTTCGGGATTTTGAGGTTCGCTACTTCAAAAGTTAAAGTTCCTTTGATCTTTGATTTCTCGGTCTACGAAACTTTGAAATGGAGTCCTTGTTGATGTGCCTGTTTTGGGATTTCGACATTTTTCATTTCGCAACTTCGGGACTGCTGTGATTAAGAGTCTCGACTCTTGACTCCTCCAACTCCTGGTATCTGAAACTCCAAAACGTCGTGGTTTCACATTTCGCGATTTCATCATTCTTGTCGTGAGTTTCCTTGACACCTTCAACTCCCGGTATCTGAAACTCCGAAATGGAGATTAAGTCGTGGTTTGGCATTTCACGATTTTCTATCATGAGTTGCTTCCTTGATTCCTGGAGTTTATGCTTCTCAATGGGATCCAATGATCACTTGTTGAACTTGACATTGCCATGCCATTATCCCTGCACTGCTAGTCGTGATCTTTGCCATCAATGACAAACACGCATACTCTGCATTGTCTCTTCTGGTCTTATCGAGCTTGCTCTGTTGTGTCTTCCCAAAATACTTCTGGTGCCCACCTGGCACATTCTTCCTATACTTAAGCCATCATTGTTTTTGTACTTGCCATCAATGACAAGAATATGCTTCCTGTAAAACATGCCAACAATCTCCCCCTTTGGCATTGATGGCAGCAAAGGCACTCAGACTCTTTTCTCCCCCTTTGACATCAATTTCAAAGAACACATGCTCCCCCTGAGCTGTTGCAGTATTTTTAGGAGGTATCAGATATTAAACCAACACAAACTTTCCTTGACAAGATGGACTCTCTTATTTGAGGCCTGTAGAATATTTGTATCTAATCCAGAGTCTTCTCCTTCTGATTCTTGGACCTATTCATCTTCAACTTCTGTTGTATCCTCTGTAGAATACTCAAAATTTCTCACCTCTTTTACTGGGACTCCTTCATCAACCTTTTCTTGTCATAACTGGATGAGTCCCCTTGTCACTATTCTCTCTCTGCTTCTGACTATTTTCCCCCTTTGTTCCTAAAAGATTAGCTTTCCTTGACAAGGTCTTTCCTCTTATTATCTCTACAAGATGTCATGTATATCATTTTGTAAAACAAAATGTTGTTGTTGAAGATGTTGGTGTCCTACTGACACACTGCGTAATTGTAGCTCGTACTTTTCAAACAACCCTTGGATCTCCCCATTGATTCTCATTGATCTCTATTACTGCAATTTCATTTTTATTCCATGATGCATACAATCCAAGGCTTTTATGACCATATTCAATCACAAGAAAAAACCGCTACAACCACTCTCATACCTTCTTTTCTTTTTCACAGACGAAGGACCTATATCAGGTTTCTTAGGAGTACTGATTTCTTCCTTGTTGTATCCAATACTAGATTTGTCATTTGGTGATCTCTGACTATCCAAGAACTTATCCAGGGTCATGGAGCTGTTTAAGAACTTGCTTTGGGTGTTTGACTTCTCAACCTTCAAAACTTCAGCTTCCATCTTATGACATGATTCTTCTTCTACTTCTTCCATGGGATAGATGCTAACTGAAGATTCTTTTATTGTATATGTGTCTTCTTCTTTACTTGCAGGGGAGGATTCAATATCAACAGCATTAATTGTCCTTATGCCTTTATTCACCACTTGTCCTGAGTTTACATTTACCTTACACTCTTTGGATGTGAACACCTCTTCACTGCCTCTGTCACACTTTTGACTTGTACTAAGCAAATTATGTGTCAGACCATCCACAAGTAGAACATACTGGCCATCTCCTTTGTCATTACTCAAACTCAGCATCCCTCTATCCTTGATTTTACCCGGTTTATCATTTTCAAGGATCACATTTCCTTTTTTTCTTTTACTTATGGACAGAATCTTATCCTTGTCTCTAGTCATGTGTTTGGAACATCCACTGTCTATATTCTCGGAGGCCTTTTGTTTTGAGTTGAAAGTGCTAGACAACATTTTTAACTATCTTTCCTTTTCCATGTGCTGGCCTTTCTATCTAAGAACTTTATCCTTGGATCTGCTTTGTAATTCTTCATATGGAAGTTTGTAGCTTTGTGGCCAAAGTTGTGATAGTTATAGCATTCAATCTCATTGTTCAATAGGTCAAAGTTATTATTGCAGCACTGTCTACTCATTGACTATTTATTATTTCTTAACCTCCTCAGTTGCATGTCTCTAGAATTAATTTGGCAATTTGCAATCTGTGATGGTTTTTTACTTGGCTATATCATTCTTTGTTGTGGCAGATATTTATTCCTTGGAAATCTTAATTGATCATGTCTAAGTATTAAGGAACAATTTACATCTTTGTGAACACAGTTAGAACAAAAAAAACAATATCCATAGAAAAATCCTTGGTACCTGGAAAATGGTTGTCTTCTTTGAGCAAGTCGATTTCTTCCATGCTGATGATTTCCTTGAGAAGAGAGTGCATTATTTCTTTGTTCTACAGATTCATTCCTAGCACCTTTTTCTTTACTCCTCCTGAGCGGTTGATTGTCTTCCTTTGTTTCTGCAGGTTTGTTGTTTCCAATGGTTGTAGATTTGACAAACTTGATGAAGTCTTTGTTGCTTGGATTGTTACACCTCAATATTACTCACTTCGATAATTGTCGTAAGTGTCGCATGTTCCTCTCAACTGTCGTAAGTGTCGCATGTTCCTTACAACTTTCGCAAGTGTCACAAGTTGTTCTCAAGTGTCGCAAATGTTGTTCAAGCATACTTCCATAATAACGACACTAAGGAGGAACTTAAGACATCTCATACACTTGATTTGTAGGAGGGAAAATGGTTAACTGAAGTCAAGGAACTCTTATCACCTGAAAGGATCTCTTAAACAAAGGTTTTGAAGGTGAGTGCTCCCCTACATCAGCCTTAGGAGCGCTAGCGCTCCCCTATAAGGTCTTAGGGAGCGTTATAACACACCACTGCCCCTCTGAAGGAGCGCTATCCATCCTTGAAGTGCTGGCACCCCCTCAAGCTTCCTAGGGAGCACTATAGCACCCTGATGCCCCTTTTGAGGGAGCGCTATCTAATTTGAGGCAGTGGTTGGCCCGTTGAGGAGAATAAGGGGAGGATCTCTCAAGTTTACAAGGCAGTTGCATTCAAATTCTTGGTTCCATCAGGAGATCCCTGATCCAAGGAGGGGATTCCTCAACTTGTTCTAAAGATAATTCAAGAGGTCAAGCCTCTCTTAACCTATATAAGCAGGCTCTATGATGGTGAGAAAGGGGAAAGAATGGCTAGCATGAAACCTATGATCTCATAGGAAATACACAGTCAGTTAAAGGAGAGTGATCAGTGAAGCTGCTATCATCCAGGTCATGGATATTTCGAGCAAGGGTTAAGACAAAGGGGACTTGGCAAAGCTGTCGCATTCGCATCTATGATTGTAAGTACTATTGTCGTTATTCTCATTAATATGACACGCTTGGCCTGTTTCTTTCTAGTTTGTGTCTGATTTTACATGAACTTATCATTGATAGATAGATCTATTTTCAAGCTAATATCAATAGAGTAGGAAGCGGTCGTACTTTGTTTGTCTACAGGGCTCATCGAGGAGAAAAGGATTGGAGCTCAACTCGGAGCGTGCAGGGACAAACATCGATAAAGAGGTACTTATATTCCCCTTCCTTCTCATGTACTATTTTGTATAGATTTGAAAGGAAGTCAGTGTCCATGTTGAGAACTTTCTGTCTTAGAGTTAGGGTCTAGCTCTTTGAGGCAATCTACCTATCCGCAGGGAGATTTTCCTACAGCAGAAACTGGCGACTCCACTGGGGAGTCCTCAAATCGAAACTTCTTGTTTTGATTTCCCCTCATAGACCTTGTTTTACCCCTTGATTGTTTCATACCTGGTTCACTCCTCTTTTGATTGGTTTCATGAGCTGATTGACTCCCTACCCCATCACACTCAGCCTAATTTTCAAGACTAAACTGCAATTCTTGGATTTCTTGACACTTTTAGGAGTTTTTTAACCCTGGCGCCCCTGTGCCTGTGTTAACAGAGCGTCAGCGCTCCTTGAGTGTCTTATACAGAGCGCTATAACACTCCCTGCCCTTTACAACAGAGCGCCAACCCTCTTTTGGCCAAAAAACTTTCCAGAATTTCTTTTTCAGGGTTTAGCTTCTGTATTTTCACCTGCTGAGCCTCCCCGTGAGTCAATGCTTCTTCCCATTTCAACTTTGACATCCTTTTTGTTGAAGAACAAACACCTTGTTGTTTGGATTTTGTAGCCTCTTTCATTATTCTTGAGTTTTTCTGCTGATTGGGAGCTTGAGACCAATACATTTTTGTTCTCTCCTTTTTGACTGAGCAGAGACTCTCGTGAAAGACATCAGAAGTCTATGAATCTCTTCATTTGGTCGTTGTTGAGGTCATTGTTATTCAACATCTCTTTTTGTGTGAATTGTTTGGTTTTGCTTTGTTATCTTTGTTTTTTGTTTTCTGCTTGCTTCGATCATAGCAAGAGAGTGTGTGTCATGTGTGCGAAATCTGATCATGCTTGTCCGAATCTTCTTGATCTGAAAAGATAGTTAGTAGAAGAAGTCTTTGCATTGAATTAATCATTATTCGCATACAAATGACAAAAAGACACATTTTAGTGATTGGTTTGCATGTTAGAAGGCGTTTTGAGCTTGTTTTAGCATCACATCAGGATTTGATTGAAGAAAATTTGTTTGAGAACATTCCTTATCAGTGCTTGTTAGTGAAAAGAACTCTCTCTCTCTCCCTTAGATAGATGTTCATTGAAAAGAAATGACTGCTTATCATCTTTGATGCATTTTTTGGGACTGAGTCACAATTCCATTCGTTTCACTTCCATGCACCCCTTTTGAGTAAAGAACAGCTATAAAATGAATGCTAATTAAAAACTATCTAGAACATTTTCTTTTCTAGGTTCCTACACCAACGGTAGACTAGGCTTAGTACTTTGGATTAGGCTGTGAACATAACTCTCCAAAGTTGCCAAAACAAACATTAGCATCCTGAGTTAGGGAGAGTCAAATCCAATTGTCGTATAAGTCTGCCTGGGATCCCCCTCTCACACAGGGGTTATGCACGAGGTCGCATTCGGGTGAGCTATGGAGATTATCCCTCCGTGGTTTAACTGATTGTGGTGGTCAGATCGTATTATGGGGATCGCTTAAAGGTAAATCCAAAATTACTGCGTGGAATCCTTTTAGTTGATTTCGGGCTCGATACCTTGCCCGTACGTTCAGATCGGACAATCGACTATTCCTGCCCAGGGGCTGACTACGAATTGGTAACCTTAGTGGCCATAATATTTAGGGTCTTGCACAAGGTGACGGTGAAGGGAAGTCTCACTGTACCTGGAGCAGACATTGGTCAAACTCACTCGGGCTCCTTGGAGTGTAAATCCACAATTACTGCGTGGAAGCTTGCACCAAGGTGAAAGTCCGTTAAGCAGGTCTCCATTGTAACTGTTCCACCACAGCCCAGCCCCTTGTCGACTTGATCACGCGACATTGGATTTCATCACCAACTAGTACGATCATCGAGAGAAGTTTTTTGTTTGCTTGGTTGATTCCTAGATTTTGTTAGCGTGTGCTGTCTCTTTTCGTTAGTTGGCCCTAGATTTTCAGTGTGTTCTGCCATTCTCCACAATTGAGCTCGTAGACAATCAAGGTCTTCGCTGATCACGTAGGATGCAAGGTTTGCCTCTAGAAGGCTATCAGCCCTTACCTCCTAACCCTCCCGAAGACAACTACCATATAGAGGTAGAAAATCCATCTGATGCTGAAAGTGTTGTTTCTCCTCCGTTAGGTAACCCAGAAGACGCTTTGGTTATGGTTGCAAATCCCACTTCGGTGACCCCTCTCGAACCACTTTTACTTTGTTTAGACTCCCTTGGGAACGTCATAGACAAAGAAGTCCCACGATTACCGGAGAGGATTTTAACCGAAACATATATGGGATCCACAGAACCCATATTTGGTGAGGAATATAGGACTCCTATTCGTCCTAGCACCGCAGTAAATACCAATCCCACACCTGCTCATTCTATTTGGAGGACTTCATCGGGACGCAATCTCTATGAACATTTCGAATCCTTTCGACAACTGTTCCATCCTAATAACCCTCCTAGTGAAGCAGGACCATCCGGTCAAACCATGAGTCACCCAGTCGATCAGGTTGTTAACCCTACTACTACACCAGCACAATTTTGTCCTAATGATGGACCCATCACATCTGCTCACCTGAGAATATAGACCCCTGCTGGTCAAACATAATCCACTGGAGGGAAACCACCATCCAATGAACCTTTTCCTCCTGGAGGACTACCTTTCCATGGTGGGCCTACCCCTCCCGGGGGACAGCCCCCTTTTCATCCTCCTCCTGGAGGGAAACCTCCATTTGCTAGTCATACCCCAGTCATAAATCCACCACTGGCAGGGGGGCAACCCCCGTTTATTGGAAAGCCTTCACAGCCATGGAGAGTATCTTCAGGAGGCACGTTTACTCAACCCCACATTAGGGAGCACTCTTATAATAAACCATTAGGAGGGGTATCTAATCTTGTTCCTTCTGGAACATCTTACCCACAATCTTATCCGGGCGGCGTCCAAAATACCACCTGGAGTACTCTGGGACCATAGTCTTATCCTCCTCATGGGTCTAATGTGTATCCACCTCCGGGATCTACTCCTTACCATCCTCAAGGGAAAAATTTCTATCCTCCTCATGGGAAAGCAAATCACCCGGCCTATAATGCTCAAAACCCACCGGGTCATGCCAACATTTCTCATTCATCATCGAATCCTTATTATCCCTGCCAACAACAACTGTATGTAGGAGGACCTACTAGTTACAACTATCCACCTAACCCAACTTATGGTCCTACTGGTGTTCCTATGCCACACCAGTATCACTTGCAAATTAACCGACAACTACCTTTCCTTGCGACTCTGGATCTCCCAGACTTGTCTCGGTTAACTAATGATCCTATTTCTCATTCACCGGTTTGGCCAGTCATTCCAGCTAAACTTCCGTCTGATATTCCGAAATTTGACGGAAACCCTGGTGAAGATCCAAACAACCATGTTATGACTTTCCATTTGTGGTGTTCATCAAACTCCCTCATGGATGATTTTATACGTTTGCATCTTTTCGAGCGAACAAATAACCGGTTCAACAGCAAAGTGGTATATTGAACTACCACGTGCTTCTTTTCATGATTTCAATTCCCTTGCCATGTCTTTCTTCACGCACTTTCAACTGCCTATTCGCTACGAAATGGGTACTGAACTCTTGACCTCCCTTCGTCAAACTAATGTTGTGCATATCTCTGACTGTATTCATGAGTGGAGACGACGATGAAGGATGATCAAGGCCGTCATTCCCGACATACTATTGGTGGAATGGTTCACGAAATCACTGTTACCACCGATCACTCGCGATGTTGCTATGGGTGGTGTGGTCATAGAGGAACAAGCCATTGCTCGAGCTCAGTATTTAGATTTGGTTTATTCCCAATCTGGTACTTTGTATGATTTTCTTTCGAATGCTACTCGAGCTAATACCGATCCATCTAAACCATCATCCTCATCTCATGCATATGGTGTTATCGGCTTCGTCAAAACTCCACCTGTTTCCCAATCGCTCACACTCTCCTCTACCTCCCCTCAAACTCAGATCTCTAAGGTGAACGCAGTTCAATCTGCCCCTTCACAACAATATGGAGGTAAGAAGAAAATGAAGAATAAATATAAAAAATAATAATGAACAAACAAAAAATCAAACACCTGCTGCCGAAAAGCAAACACAACAGAAGTTGAAATTCTCGTGTCTCATTTGCGGTGATGATCACTACACCCAAGATTGTCCACATCGTGATGAAGTGGCCAAAATTTTCCAAGGAAAGTCACAACCCGTTGTGCTTACTCATCCTTTTCCATAGCAGCAATCCATGGTTTCTCAAACCCCCTCGCATGGGGGTAGTTCTAGAAATCCTCATGATGAGGCCTCGTCGAGTGCACATATTTATATGTTTAATGGGATCAATTTGACCACTTTCTCTAATGCATACGACACACCAGGTAACCCTGATAAAGGAAAAGACATTAACGATACTGGTACTTTACCAGATCCATCATCGTCCTCCATTAGTCTTCCATCGGTTAATCCTCCATCTGGACCACTCTAGATTGAGAAACCCACGTTTGACTCTATCTTACACCCTCCTAAAAGCACTATCCGCAAAGCTACCTTTAATCCTAGTTCACGTGCCGCCTAGAACTACAACATTGTTGAAGATTTGGCCCAAGCACCGTGTGCTATGTCTGCGTTAGAAGTTTTATAGCACTACCCCAGTCAACGTAAAACGCTCTTAGCTTCTCTTGGCGCTGTTGATCCTGAGTCGTCCAACCAGATCATGTTTAACCTACATAATTATGTGTCTCGACTCTCCCACCAACTTGCTTTCCAAGTTGATGTTGTTGTTCACAATCAACAAATCGACCGAACTATTCTGGATGAGGGAGCCTCAACTTGTGTTATGTCTTTGGCGTGTTGGAAAGGTTTAAAATCACCAGCACTCAACAAATCCCCAATGATGTTACGTGCCTTCGATGGGCGAGGTTTTCATCCTCATGGGCTTTTACAGTCCTTGCCCATCCAATTGGGTAGCAAAACTATTACCGTTGATGTCGAGGTGGTCGATGCTCCCCTCGATTACAACTTGTTACTTGGAAGGAGTTGGTTTTATGCTATGATTTTTGTTGCCTCATCGATCTTTCGATGTGTGCAATTTCCTCATCAGGGAAAAATCGTCACTGTTGATCAGTTGGATTTCTGCACACCCAATGCTCGCATTCCTGCTACCAACAATATTCCTTTCCTGGGAGACCACAAGATCACGTATGAAAGCATTGGTGTTGGATTACTGAAAGATTCTATCCTCATGGGTACCTTCCCTACACCACTTCCACCAACCACACATCACATTGCGACCGTCGATATGATTTCGACTGCGGCTTATCAATCTTTGGAATCATCTGACCCTTGGATTGTACCTTGTCTGTTGGAATTCGATGCACTAAGTGACACACTTAGTCCAGCCGAAACATCATACATTTCTACCCAATCCGTTTCTCCCTTTTCAGATGACCAATATCTATTGGCGTCTGACGTTTCATCGACACAATCACAATCAAGTTCCTTGTCGCCTGCGATCGACTACATTTCCCCAACTCTTCCTTCGAATCAATCTATTCCGGAAATGTTTTGCATTGACAAGCTATCTTAGGATAATCACCCTCCCCCATTCTCTTTTCTTCCCCTTCGTGAAGAAATTCAGGCAGATATACAGTCTATCTCCCCTCCTGATGTCGATTTTCTATCACCTCCCATGTTTTCAACTTCCGATGATTTGGATCCGGTAGTTGACTTGGTGATTTCTTCGGTAGGTTTATTGGAGCCTGATATCCTTACTCCTATCACGAACCTCGACATGTATTCCTCCCTAAGTTATTATCTTCCATCCAGTGAAGATCTCTTGGAGGCCATGACCAAGTTTTGTCCCTTGACATGGTATCCTTCCAGAGCGTTATCCTCTTGGAAGCCATGATAAAAAAGAAGTCACGAGCATAGTTTCTCTTCTCTGTGGAAAGCTCGTTAAAAAATGAAATGGAGGCCCTGAGCATGGTTCTTTTCCTGTGTCAAGCTCGTTAAAAAATGAAACAGTCATCTCTCTTAAAACCTTCTTTTCATCCACCCTTCTCCTTTTTCTCATCTACTAGAGAAATTGGTGATGACCTCAGAGCCGGTGAATGAATTGAAGCTTGGAGGGCATGTCTTCAGCCTTTGATGATCTTTCTGGAGTCAAGCCACTAGCTTTCAAGCTGGGGGCATACCGAGCTTAGTCTTTGTTCTTTCTTGTGCTCGTAAATACATGAGAATGCATCCGGGTAGACTTTTATCTCCTTTTCGGACCTGTATGGATACACGAAAAAGGAACCCCCTGGAGTCTTCTTTAAGCTCTTTTCAGACTCTCTAAACATGAAAAGATTGCCGAATGATCTTGCTTCCTTTCCCATTCGTTAAAAGGTTTGAAAGGGCATCTTTCGAGTGATAATTTATCTCTTTTTCGGCCTCGCGAGACTAACATTATGAAAAAGGACAACCTTGGAGTTATCTTTAAGTTCTTTTCAGACTCTCTAAACATGAAAAGATCATCGAGCACCTTTTTCTCTTCACGCTCGTTAAAGTATTTGAAGAAAACGTCTGTTGAGCGATAGTTTATCTCTTTTTTGGTCTTGTCAGACTACTTTACAAAAAAGGAACTGAGAGAGTTCTCTTTTAAGTGTTTTTCCAAACTCTATAATCCTGAAAAACCTTCGAATTTTCTGTCTTTGGACTCGTTAAAACACACATCGACAGGACCATATGGGACCGAACCCTTACTTCTTCTGGTTCATTAAACAAAGGAAGAGTAACTTACCGAAGGTGAGTTATATCGAGCATGTTTTATCCTCCTCAAGCTCATTAAATCAAAAAGAGGTACTCGTCTATCTGGACGGGGGAAAATTTGAAAGGAGCAAGCCAAGCAGTCTCTTGAGAACATTACCAAGCAATTCTTAGAGTCACCCTTGAACACGACACTTTGTCATTTGCACACATCATAATCCACTGAACCTCTGCACTGAGCCAATCCTTTGAGTTCCTTTCACTCCTTTAGATCACCTGACACAAGTCACAGTATCCACCGCATAGTTTTGGTCCATGTCATGTTTTGCTATTGTGCCTCAGTGTTCAAGGGAAGTATCCACCTCTAGAGTCAGCCATCCCAAATATATTTCCTCAAAACTAGTGTCAGTCCATGTCCATTTGATCTACCAATTACATCTCTATGTCTATTTCATGTCGTTGATGGGGGATACATCAAGGCCCTCCCTCGACGAGTCTATTCCTGTCGACTTCAACACATTATCCGAGAATCAGAATTAGAGACCAATTAGTACTTTGGGACCTACATGCCTCAATGGAAGGCCTCCTCACATTCAACAGTAGGTTTACATCATTGACCTCTGATCAGATGATTCCACGGATGTTCGACTCCAACTCATCCATTCACATTCGTTGGAATGTACTAGGGTACCTTGGGAATCATTGACATTAATGGTGATCTCCCTCGCACTTGTTAACAATTCACACCATTGACCGGTAATCAAGTGGTTTCTGCCATGTTCGACGTCAGGACATCTATTCACATGGTTAGAATCGTACCACATTGGGATTGGTAAAAAGACCCTGGGTTGAGTCATCACTTTGATATATACTTTACCCAGGTTGCGAAGGAATTTCTCTTGGACGAATGATACATACATTGTTACATAGATCCACTTTGTATTGGTCATGGCTATGTATTGTCATATCATAGATCCACTGTGTATTCTTCATAGCTACAATCAGTCTAAGTCATCAGATTATAGATCCACATTGTATCTTTAGTGGCTATACCTTCTTATCAATACAATTATGGATCCGCAGTGTATTTTAGGGCAGCCATATCTTGCAAGTCTTGATCACCCAAGCATAGGTATGCCTGCCTTGGGCTTTGAAACATGTCATAATATTTGTTGGATGTTTGTGTGCAACTTCTGTCAGGTTCTCCGAGTCTATACCCTTGCTTGAATGTCTAAAAATCATTTCAGTTATCAATTCGCATCTTCTAACTTCATACTTTGGGGGGCAATTTGTTACACCTCAATATTACTCACTTCAATAAGTGTCATAAGTGTCGCATGTTCCTCTCAATTGTCGTAAGTGTCGCATGTTCCTTACAACTTTCGCAAGTGTCGCAAATGTTGTTCAGGCATACTGCCATAATAACGACACTAAGGAGGCACTTAAGACATCTCATACACTTGATTTGGAGGAGGGAAAATGGTTAATTGAAGTCAAGGAACTCTTATCACCTAAAAGAAGCTCTTAAATAAAGGTTTTGAAGGTGAGCGCTCCCCTACATCAGCCTTAGGAGCGCTGGTGCTCCCCTATATGGTCTTAGGGAGCATTATAACGCACCACTACCCCTATGAAGGAGCGCTATCCATCCTTGGAGAGCTGGCGCCCCCTCAAGCTTTCTAGGGAGTGCTATAGCGCCCTGATGCCCCTTTTGAGGGAGCGCTATCTAATTTGAGGCAGTGGTTGGCCCGTTGAGGAGAATAAGGGGAGGATCTCTCAAGTTTAGAAGGAAGTTGCATTCGAATTCTTGGTTCCATCAAGAGATCCCTGATCCAAGGAGGGGATTCCTCAACTTGTTCTAAAGATAACTCAAGAGGTTAAGCCTCTCTTAACGTATATAAGAAGGCTCTATGATGGTGAGAAAGGGGAAAGAATGGATAGCATGAAACCTATGATCTCATAGGAAACAAACAGTCAGTTAAAGGAGAGTGATTAGTGAATCTACTATCATCCAGGTCGTGGATCTTTCGAGCAAGGGTTAAGACAAAGGGAACTTGGCGAAGCTGTCGCATTCGCATATACGATTGTAAGTACTGTTGTCGTTATTATCATTAATATGACACGCTTGTCCTGTTTCTTTCTAGTTTGTGTCTGATTTTACATGAAATTATCATTGATAGATAGATCTGTTTTCAAGCTAATATCAATAGAGTAGGAAGTGGTCGTACTTTGTTTGTCTACAGGGCTCGTCGAGGAGCAAAGGATTGGAGCTCAACTCAGAGCGTGTAGGGACAAACGTTGATAAAGAGGTACTTATATTCCCCTTCCTTCTCATGTACTAGTTTGTATAGATTTGAAAGGAAGTCAGTGTCCATGTTAAGCACTTTCTGTCTTAGAGTTAGGGTCTAGCTCTTTGAGGCAATCTACTTGTCCACAGGGAGATTTTCCTACAACATGGATGACCACTACTTGATCCCTCTTCATAACCCAAACCTATTTTCAACTTTGGATTCCTTTGTTGATTCAGAATGGTGGTTAATCCTTCTGAGGCTTTGATATTGATGGATTTTGATGATACAAGGCTTGAAACTTCTCCAATTCTTTCCTAGTTTTCACTACTTCTTCTTCCAGAGATTTACATCTTGCCTTCTTTTATGATAATTGTTGTTTCAGAATGTCCTTGATTTTCTTTGCCTCTTCTAATTCCACTTTTAGCAGGGAAAAGTCTTCATCAAGCTGTTTACTGTCTTTCTCAAACTGTATCAGTAATTGTTTTTGCATTCTCTTCTTAAGTCTAAGTCTGTCAATCTCTTCCAAAGCGTTGATCAGGTCTCTTTCCAAGTCAACCATACCTTCTTCATCATTATCATCATTGCCTATGATTTTATTATCATAATCCTCTTTGGCCAGAAGCATGAAGTCATTTACCTTATCTTCACAGGAAGAGTCACTATCGATGTCTTCTGAGGAGTCATCATTCTTTACACATAAACTTTTCTTTCTATCAAATCTTTTGGATTTGTACTTCTCTTCACCTTCAGAGTTTTGGTCCTTCTTCTTGTGTGGACACTTATTTGCAAAGTGACCTATCTTACCACAGTTAAAACATTTGAGGGGAAGCTTGCCTTGATATTTTCCTGATCCTTTCTTTAACCTTCTCACAAATTTTGCCTCAATATCATCTAAATCTGAATCAGTATCCTTGTCTTATTTAAAAGATGCTTCTCTAGTAATGGATTTATCTTTGTTGATTCTCATTTCATATGAAGTTAAAGTTCCTAGGAGTTGATCAATGGACAGATTTTTAATAGCATTTAGTTCTTCTATTGTAGAGACTTTTGGATTAAATTTATCAAGCAAAGATCTTAAAATCTTCTGAACTAAAATTGATTTTTCAATCTTCTCACCAAGACCCTTCATGGCATTCACAAGTTCTTCAACTCTTAAAAAATACTTGCTAATTGTTTCATCTTTATTCATTTTTAATTGTTCAAACTTCAACCTAAATGTTTGAAGCTTGGCATATTTACTTTTTCATTTCCTTCATAGCTGCTAATAAGTTTATCCCACATTTCTTTGGTAGTTTAAAGATGCATCACCTTTACAAACTCGTCTTCTGCAATTCCATTCAAGATATCATTCATTCCCTTAGAATTAAATCCAATTTCTAACTTATCATCCTTGGAAGCTATAACAACAGGATTTATGTATCCAGTCTCTACTACATCCCAAACATCAACACTTAAGGCATTTAGGTATGTTCTCATTATAACATTCCAGAAGGGAAAATTTGTTCCATCAAACAGAGGAGGCTTAGTGGCTAAAGTCCCTTCATGACTTGTCATGTTTAAGCTTACAGATCTACCTTTAGATAAAAGCAACCTGCTCTGATACCAATTGTTGGACAACTTAGAGGGGGGGGGGTGAATTAGTTGTTACCGTGCTTAAACAATTATGCTTATTTTAAACTCTTTGCAAAGAACTTAATGAAAATCACAATAATGCAGGGAGGTAAGCAATAGAACATTCGACATCAGTCACACATATGAAATATATAGAGACATATATTTCCTGAGGAAACCCATAAAGGGTAAAAACATCTTCTTCTTGGTATGATAAGTAATCTTTACATTCTGTACATTATCATACATATGAGCTCCAACTCATTATGAGGCTACAGCCTCTGTTTTGCAAGCCGCAACTTGCCGAGAGCACAAACTCTCTGTTTTCTCTAGCACCTACTAGAAGGAAGAACCAACTCCCTGGTTTCTCTAGCACCACTAGAAGGAAGCACCAACTCCCTGGTTTTTCTAGCACCCATTAGAAGGAAGCACCAGATCCCTAGTTTCTCTAGCAACAACTCCCTATGTGTTCTAGCACCAACTGGATGGAAGCACCAACTTCCATTCACATAGGCACCAACCTGTATAACAGAGAACAACAGTTCTCCCTTGCACCACCCTACCACCCTGGTTTCTCTGGCTGCAACCAGATGGAAGCTACAACTCCCTGTGTTCAAGCACCCACTTGAACCTCTGAGGACAACATTCCTCCCTAGCACCTCCCTACCACCCTGAAATATCAATCTTTGCTACTGAAACTTATTACAATGATATAATGTTCATCAATGGCTTACCAGTCTCATCATTGTTCTGCTACACTACCCTGCTTTGTCTGCCTCACTATCTTCCTACACACATGCGTTGCGCTTTTTGATCTTCTGCCTTTTATGATCTGTGCGCCATGTCCATTCAATCCACCATTCCTCTTCTGTGTATTTCAGCTGCTACACACTACCTCCTTCTACACGCATGAATCACTCTCAACAACAGCCTCCATCTCTTCTCCGTTCTACGTATTTATACTATCTGTGCACCTTCTTCATCCTCCATGAACAGTGCCTCTGCATGCTCTTCACCGTGCCACGGTTATTCTCATCGGGTTGTTCACTGCTAGTCCACTTTTTCTCTGCTTCGCTCGCTCAAGCCTCAAAAAGAAAACTGCATCTCACTTCTATCTATTCCTCATCTGTTACTCATCTCTGATTTTTATCTCACTCTTCGTATATTGTTGGTCTCACACTGCGCATACTGTAATTTTCCCTTCTTTACAATTCAACTCATTTTTCATTCATAACAACCAACCACACACAGTCACTGCGTGTTTCTTTTTATATTCTACAACCCCTTTGGTTACCCTTCCAATCCCTAGAACAACGCTTCAGCAACTGAAACGCCAACCGTCCAAGAACCAAGATTCGGTTCTACTAACTGAATCGTAACTGAACAATTAATCGTGAAGAGAAAAAATAACCCTTCGATCAGATTTCCAATTATCAAACACCATTGGATTACAAGCACAAGGTCTCGCGTTGATTTCGCCATTTCACATTTTAGTATTTCAGCATTTCGGCATTCCTGTGGTGAAGAGTCTCGACACTCCAAGTCGCAATCCCTAAAATTCTCAAAAAGTTTAGCTCCACTAGCTTCTTCCCCTCAGGTGACCACCAGTGGTGACCACAGGTTGCGCCAAAAGGCGTTTCACAATTTCGCATTTCAGCATTTTGTGATTTCGCATATCGCAAGTTTGAGAGGTTAGGGAACCCCGTTCCTTTGACTTTCCAGTCAGTGAAATGACGATATTTCACCACATGTCCTATGGACCCAATAGTCCATATCTTATCGTGATTTTGAAACTTCATGGGCTTTCCTCGTGTCTGATCAATGGTCCAGATCAATCCTCGATCTGACGGCTAGGATTATTTTGCGATTTTTCATATCATGAGTTAGAGAGGTTAGAGCACTCCTTCCTTTGATCTTTTAGTCAACGAAATTCCAATATTTCTCCATGTGTCCTTTGGCTTCAACAGCCAGGATCATTTCACAAATTCACGAGCCTTCATTGTGCCTGATTAACGGTCCAGGATATCCCTTTGATCAACGACTCAGATTAATTCACGATTTTGCATATCGCAAGTTTGAGAGGTTAGGGCACTCCTTCCTTTGACCTCTCAGTCAGTGAAATGTTGATCTATAACCAAGTGTCCTTCCCGAAGATGGATGGTTCTCTTGCTTTCAGGATTTGGAGGTTCACTACTTCAAAGGATAAAGTTCCTTTGATCTTTGATTTCCCAGTCTGCGAAACTCCGAAATGGAGTCTTTGTTGATGTGCCTGTTTCGGGATTTCGACGTTTCGCATTTTGCAACTTCGGGACTACTGTGATGAAGAGTCTCGACTCTTGACTCCTCCAACTCCTGGTATCTGAAACTACAAAACATCATGGTTTTTCATTTCGTGATTTCATCATTCTTGTCATGAGTTTCCCTGACACCTCCAACTCCCAGTATCCGAAACTCCGAAATGGAGATTAAGTCGTGGTTTCGCATTTCGTGATTTTCTTTCGCGAGTTGCTTCCTTCACTCCTGGAGTTTACGCTTCTGAATGGGATACAAATATCACTTGTTGAACTTACCATTTCCATGCCATTATCCCTGTGTTGTTGGTCGTGATCTTTGCAATCAATGACACACATGCATACTCTACACTATCTCTTCTGATCTTATCGAGCTTGCTCTGCTGCGTCTTCCCAAAATAATTTTGGTGCCCACCTGGCACATTCTTCCTATACTTAAGCCATCGTTGTTGTTGTACTTTCCATCAATGAAAAAAATACGCTTCCTGTAAAACATGCCAACAAAAGAAACCACAAAACATGGTATACGTGGTTCACCCCCAGCCTGGGGCTACATACACCAACTCTTCTTCTCTTTATTGTCTTTTTTCAATCATCTACATGCACAGAGCCACAAAATCCTACTCCGCATAGGACATGAGATCTGTGCACACCTCACCAGATCCTCCTTCCCCAAGCTAGGTTATAGCACAAAGCCTTTCCTACAATTACTTGTACTTATCTCTGCAAGTTCTCAACACACTATGCATAGAGCTAATCACATAGATCCAAGTACTATTCTCACTTAGCTCATCGACTTACAACTGAATCAACTGCCCCTTTCTTACATCATATATTTTCCTATTTATACCTTACAAAAGGGCCTAAACATGGGTTAAACCCATGGGCCGACATCCCCATACCCGTTACATAAACCCAAAACCCAAAAATCCATAAACAAGGGGCCGAGATCCTGCGATCTCCGCTTCGACTTACGCTCCACCTTCGACCAGCCTGTCGAAGTCTCCAAAGGGGTACAAAATGACCAGCGTTTCCATAAAACCTGGTCAAGGGCCAACATACAGATAAATCTGTAACGACCAGATTGTGACCGTGAAAACCTTGAGGGTGATAACAGGGCCTGTGCTTGATTGAGTTTGAGACCAGCAAGATCCCGAGGACTTGATCTATCTCAAAAATATTTAACGATCATTGACCGGGAGGTCAAGCAGTGCTAGGGGAGAGTGGGGGGTTCTACGTCAGGTGATTTTACTTACATTGTCTCTATAATAAATGAGCCCCCCTCATACATTTATTAGAGGCCAATTTTTTTAGTAGTTGTACTCAACACACTATTGACAGATGATATAAAACACTACTTTTGCAGGTCGATTATCTTCGTTGTTTTGTTACTGTGTATCCTTTTTTGATATATATACATTATTTTCATTTAATTACCATCTCTCTAATCATGGGGTTTTGGGATACAAAGTTTTTGGAGATGAACAATTATTTTTTTCAATCGATGAGGAGGATTTGAAAGAGGGGAGGAGGGGATTGCATAAAATGGTGATCTTCATAGGAATATGGAGAAAGGGGAAAGATTTCTATCAAATTTCGGTTGACATATGGAATGGATTGGTGGTGGGAGTAATCGGGTGAGAGGGAGCAGAAAGTCAACATTCTTGAGGGTGGTGAGCAGGCTTGCAAGTGATATATATGTTTGATCTGAGTGCATTAGGATAGATGGGATGATATAGGTCACACATTCAGAGTTGTTCGAGGCCAACTTGATGCTCGACAGGTAATAATGAAGCAAACCAATTACAAAACCTTTTGTGTGTAACTTTAAAAGAGATCAAAATTTTTGTAAAGAAGTATAAAAATCAATACATCAACTATCAAGTTCTCAAAGCTCATTGAGATGGGATTTCAACAGAATGCAACCAAAGTAACATTGGAAATTAGTCTCTATTTTCTCTTAACACTCACTGCTAAGAATAGTTATTGGAGCTTGATCAAAACATAAGGGCTCATCCAAGTTATTTCGTGATACTAGAGCTATAATATTTTTGATATAACATTCTATGTGTTACTGTTACATCCAAGTTATTTCAATATAACATTCTAAGGGTTCATCTAAGTTATTTTTCCCCTCTCCATCCCTCCCTCTATCTTCCTCTCTTTCTCTCTGACCTCACTCTCCCTATCTCTCGCTCACTCACTCTCTCCCTCCCCCTCTCTGTCCATCTTCCTCTCTCTCTTCCCCCTCTTACCCTCTCTCCTTG
>ML788785.1:445942-458565 GCA_009831015.1 Picea engelmannii
AATAATGCAGAGAAATAATCACAAGCACATTCAACATCAGTCACATATATGAGAAACACAGAGACAGATATTTTCCAAGGAAACCCATACAGGATAAAAACCTCTTTTTCTTTATATGATAAGTAATAATTACATTCTTTACATTATCATACATATGAGCACCAACTCATAATGAGGCTACAACCTTTATTTAGCAAGCTGCAACTTGTTGAGAGCACTAACTCTCTGTTTTCTCTAGCACCAACTAGAAGGAAGCACCGACTCCCTGGTTTCTCTAGCACGAACTAGAAGGAAGCACCAACTCCCTGTGTTCAAGCACCCACTTGAACCTCTGAGGACAACAGTCCTCCCTAGCACCTCCCAACCACCCTGAAATATAAATCTTTGAATCTGAAACTTACTACAGTGATATAATGTACAACAATGGATTACCCGATTTATCACTCTTCTGTTGCATTTTGTTGCTTTGTCTGTCTCATTGCCTTTCTGCTCACCTTACTTGCGTTGTCTGGTCTTCTTATTTTTATGCTCTGTGCTATATTTCCATTCTCTGCATAGTTCCTCTTCTGTGTTATTCAGCTGCTGTACTCCCCTCCTTCTTCACACCTGAATCATCTTCAACAACAATCACAACAACCTCCAACCGTAACAACAACCCCAACTCTTCTCTGTACCGTGTATTTATAGTTTCTGTGCACCTTGTGCATGCAGTGTTTGCAATTCCTCTGCATGCTGACTCCGCGCCGTTATCCTCCACCTCTCGAGTACTCTGTCTGATCATCATCGTGATTCTTCAGCCTCTCTGGTGGTTCACCCCACGTGTCCCGCATTACTGTATGTGATACTGAGATTCCTCAGTCTCTCTGGCAGTTTAAGACTCTTCATCTTCTCTGAGACATTCAAACTCTTGATCTTCATCGACCCTGATCGACGGTTCATGATCTTGATGAATCAACGATCCTGGTCTCATCGTGATCTCGTATCTCGTTGTTCCTTCGTTGGAGATTTTCGTCACTCCAAGTCGCGATAGGCAAGACTCTTAGATCAACGGTCCACATCTTTTGATGTATTGATGGTCTGGATCATTTCGTGATCTCGCATCTTGCTGATCCTAAGATGGAGGTTCTCGTCACTCCCAGTCGGGATAGGTGAAGCTCCGAGATGGAGCTCGGATCAATGGTCCACGTTCTTGGTGATCCGACGGTCCTGATCTTCTCGCAATCTCGCATCTTACGATTCTTGTGATGGAGGTTCTCGTCACTCCAAGTCGCGATAGGCGAGGCTCCGAGATGGAGCTACATCTACGGTCCTGCTCATTTCTGGATCTGACAGTCCAGATTCACTCGCGATTTCGCATATCGCAAAATCGGGATTCTTGTTGCATTGTGTTCTTTGCCTCATGAATTCGCGATCCCCGAAACTCCGATACAGACTTGAATCAACGGTTCAGATTTAACCTTAATCTGACGGCTCAGATTACATCGCGATATTGCATATCGCGAAATCGACATTCTTGATGTCAAGTGACTTTGTCATTTTAAAGTCTCGGTCCCCGATACTCTGCTGACATCACACGTGGTTTGACACGTGTTAAATACTACCACGTGTCACTCTAATTCGTGACTTACATGTGCCTGAAGTGTTGAATCTGCCTGACACCTGTCATTACCTGGTTGTGCCATGTGTCCCTAGATGACATGGTTTGCTGTCGTGAGTTGGATCGACGGTCTTGATCACATGTTGATCAGACGGTTCAGGTTCAGTCAGGATTTCTTTCATCGTGATTTCAGGGTTTCTGTTGTAATTGTTCACAGGACTCGTGAAACTCCGACTCCCGATTCTCCGATGAAGCCTCCTGTCGAGCTTTCTCCCGAGGCTTATCTCCCTCGCAGCTTCTGCAGATCTGATGGCTGTCGGCCTTTCAGGAAATTTGAATGGGATCCAACGGTCACTGGATCTCTGTCTTCCTTCTCCTCTGCAAACTCCTGTATCTTGAGCTTTGCTGCATGCGTTTTCCTCAATGTTGTTCCTCCTGAGCTTTCACGTCCGAATCCCCAAGAGATTTTATCCTTCTTATCCTGCCATCTCCACTGTTGTACTTTCCATCAATGACAAGCATACGCTACCTGTTAAGCATTTGCCAACACAACAACAGTTCCATCTGTGTGTGCGTCGATCTCCACATCATCGTTGGTCCCTTCTCTCGAAGGGTGAGACGTCTTATTACCCGGACTTCTCTGCTCCAAAAATTTTCAAATCGCTGCAGTCCAGCTATGTGGTACAGTGCAACGACTCTTTAAGATCGTTGCACTCTAGGTGTATCGAGAGGAGCGGCGATGACTCCCTAAAATAACATTAGCATGTTTTTTTTTTGGAAAAGTTTAAGGTGGATCGGCTTTGTCTTATTGTGCATGACTTAGTCATGAGGTAAATGTTTAAAACTATTAAAGAAGATGAAGGCATTAAAGTAAAGGTGGAGGAATTAATTAAAAAAGTATCAAGTCAAGTGGGTGAGTTAAAGTAATTTTTTTTTTTTTTAAATGAAATAAAGGTATAAAGTGAAAAAGTTAAGGTGGAGGAATTAAAGTAAAGGTGAAGTTTTATGAAAAGGTTTTTTATTAAAAAGGTGAATTTCTTTAGTAAAAGGTTTTTCTTTATTAAACTCTTTTTTATTAAACCTTGTGAAGATTATATCATTATTCCTCCACATATTTTTCAAAGAGCCTTGGTTATTATAAGCAGGGGGCATTAGGATATTTTGTGCTAATGGCTAAGATGTAGAGTTCGAAGTTTGAAGTTGAAAAGTTCAGCGGTAAAAGAAACATTGAGCTTTGGAAGCTCAAGATGCGGGATTTACTGGTGCAACAAGGGTTGCAAAAAGCATTGGCATGCAATTCAAAGAAACCAATAGCCATGACGAATGAGGAATGGGAATATCTGGATGCAAAATCTCTTAGTACCATTCGTTTATGTCTGGCGGATGATGTTTTGTTTAATATCGTAGGATATGATACAACATCAGGCTTATGGAGCAAGTTGGAAAGTCTATATATGACGAAGTCTTTGATGAGAAAAATCTACTTGAAGAGACAGTTGTACATTTTACGGATGAAAGAAGGTACAAAAGTTGTTGACCATTTAAATACCTTTAATACTCTTATAGTTCAATTGACTAGTATGGAAGTTAAATTCGAAGATGAAGATAAGGGTATTACACTATTGTGTTAGTTTCCCGAGTCTTGGGATAATCTAGTCACCTCCATTAGCTTTAGCTCAATAGATGTTTTAGATTATGACTCTATTGTGGGAGCTTTGTTGGCTGAGGAGATGAGGAGAAAATCTAGTCAAGAAACCTCAACTTCAGAGGTGATGCTGGTCAGAGGTCGAATTAAAGAGAAGAATGAGAGAATTTTTTCTCTATCTAAGTCAAGATAGAGAAAGGGTAAAGCAAAATGTTGGTACTGTGGAAAAATAGGACATCTCAAGAAAGATTGTTGGAAGAGAAAGGAATTCGAGCAAAACTCTACGAAGGAAGCAAACTTGGTTGTAACAAATTCAGGTATGACTGATCAAGTTTTATCTGTTTCTAGTAATTTACAATATCAAGAAGAATTGCAGTTAGATTCAGGTGCTTCCCACCACATGTACTCACATAGAAATTGGTTCATTTCTTACCAATCTATTGATGAGGGTGTAGTGTTTATGGGAAATGGTATTCCATGTAAAACTATTGGGGTTGGAAATATTAGAATCATGATGTTCTATGGTATTGTTAGGTAATTAACGAATGTTAGATATGTACCTGAGCTTAAATAAAATTTGATTTCATTGGGAGTATTGGATTCTTTTGGATATAAGTATACTAGTCAAGGTGGAGCACTCACATTGTTGAAAGGTAATTTAGTAATGATGAAGGCAACAAAGGTTGATAAACTTTATAAGCTAAAAGGAAGTACTGAAGTGGCATCTGAAGTGACAGATGTATCTTCTTGTTTATGGTAGAAGCATCAAGGTCATAAGAGAAAGAAAGAATTGCAGGTACTGGTAAGCAGTAATTCAATTCTGGACTTAAAATCTTTGTTTTTGAATTCCTGTTTGTTTTATATCTCTGCAAGTTATGATGGTGGTATAAAGGGATGTTGTGTGTGGGATCCTACTTCTCACAAGGTCATCATTAACAAAGATATAGTATGTATGGAACAACCAAAAGGGTTGATTCAAGATTGCAACAATAAATTTGTTTGCATGCTAGATAATTCATTGTATGGCCTATTGGTACCCAGGCAAATATACAAGAGGTTTGAATCCTTGATAGTGAGTCAGAATTTTTCAAAGGGTAGGAATGACTATACAGTTTATAGTACATTCACAGTCTTGATGATATGCTCGATGCAAGCCGAAGCATGGATAAAATCAGTAAGAAAATGACTCAGGTGGACATGACAATTCAGATGAGGGATCAAGGAGCAACAAAACGAATTATGGGCATGGAAGTACACATAGATGGTAATGGTAAGCTGTGGTTGGAGTTCACTATGAACATTGTAAAACCAATTTTTATCCCTCTTGCTTTCCATTATAAGTTTTCTTCAAGCATAGGTCCTATCTATAAAGAAGAAAAGGTTATGTCTCGTGTAAGTTCAGTAGCAGTTCTGTTGTATGTGGTAAAATGGTTAAGACCAGATGTTTCACATGCTAATGATGTTGTCAGATACGTGACCGATTCAGGTGCTGCAGTGAAATGGGTGCTTCAACGTTTGAGAAGCACAAATGTCATCTATAATGGTTACAGTGAGATGGTCTGTGATAATTGTAATGTATATTTTACAAGTGTTTTGGATAGGAGGAGATCTATCACTAAACATGTCTCACAACACAATTGTGGAAAACATGATGGAAGTGGTGCGACCCCTAAGGAAATCCAAACTCGTGCAAGTCACACAGGCAAGATCATGAAACTAGTTTTATTAGAGAAGCTGCAGTGGTGCTTGGCTTCTCTTGGCTTGCAAAAAAGGTGATGAACAAAATGAAGGAACAAGGTATCAAGTTAATTGTTGTCAAGGTGGAGATTGTTGGGATTTGGTGACGACGAATTCCTCCAATGATGGATTTGGATCATATTATTCTGCGTTGGTTGCAACTAAATAGACCAAGTTAGAACATGGATAGGGATTGCATTTAATAATCAGTTTCTTGTAATGTATATAAATACATGTAAACCCATAGAGGCAAAGGAGAGAGACAAAGTGAGAACTTGCAAGTCCGTTGTAATCTCCATGATCTGAATAATAAGACAAGCGATGCCTATGCTTGGTGGACGTAGCCCAATGTTTGGGTGAACCACCCTGTGTTTCTTATCTGTGTGATTGTTAATTATCATATGTGAATTGTGTTTTCTGCATTTGCAATTCTAACAGTTACATCATTAATGTCATATGTTTCACAGCCATCGCCATGAGTAAGATGTAAAACATAGAGAATACAAAGGTAATAGCTACAAAGCAACTAGTCCATCCCTTCATAAAAAGTTTTAGCATAAGTCCATAAGTCCAGTGTTTTAAGATCAATTTATTTGATGTTTTATTTGCTTCTACAGCACCAAGGCTACAGCCAAAGACTGTGCATTTTTTAAATTCATAAACTTTTAATATTTTCAAAGTTCCAGGTTTTTACCAAGTCTTATACCAGTAAGTAATCACAGCTTTTACCTCACTTAAAAATTGGTAGGATCCATTTTTGTTCTACTAATTTGTGAAAAAATGTTGGTAAAAAATTATTGATTTGTTTGGTGGTATCAGTTCATACAATTAAATAATAAAGTAAAAGTTAAATAATAAAGTAACAGTCCTTCATAATGGGCTCCAATTTCACGCACTTGGGCTCATGGCAAACATATGCCATGGAAATTTATTTTCACAAAACCGCAGCTCAAACAGACCATTATCCATAAAAGCTTGAAATCGAGGCTTATTGTGGAGAATTCACAGAAGGATATGAGATTAGAACTGGTTACCAAACCTAAGCTTTAAACCAAAATTCTGCCGCCCGGAATTTTGAAATAAAGTCCTAAAAATTATTTGAAAAATGGCATACCATAATAGACCGTACGATTATTAATGTTGTTGCATGCCTAGGCAACTTGGCCGCATTGAGTCGTCCAGGTATCCATTTTCCAGGTTCAAGTCGTCCCAGGTATGTATTTCCCAGGTTCGTTTTGGTCTCCACAAAATTAAGCAAAGAGCCTTCCCCTAGTATTCAGAAATGTTTTAATATTTTTTTCTAAGCAAAGAGCCTTCCCCTAGTATTCAGAAATGTTTTAATATTTTTTATCTACAGCCTGTTTGAAAATCATTGTGATGCCAACTGTATTCATAAATGTTTTCAGACTTCTTTTCTCTACAACTTAGGAGGTGTGATTGATTGTCTGATTTGACTGGTTTCTTTCACTAATTTTTGTATGAAATGTTAATTAGCAACACACAGGCATTTCAAAATAAACATATGCAGAATTCACAATCTCTCAACTGTTGATCAGTCCGTCAGAAAGATCGCCTACGACAACCATGCTTCTGTTTGAGGTTTTCCATGAATCCACGACTCCATCTCGGTCCGAATTTGGCTACAGACTTGTTTGTATCAGGTAATTTTGGATTTACTCTCTCCCAGCCTGCGCAACCCATAGAAGTCTCCCTTCACACAGAGATCGAATTAGCTTCTCCGAAAGTTGTGAAAATTGTGTTGAGCACTTTCTGACTTCAGATATCTTCTAATGTCGTTTAGGGAATCTGCAGAGATTCTTCCATACAGCAGCGTCAGTGATTATTGCAAGGGGATGGACGACTCATACACCACATACAAACAGTAGCACACACAAGGTAACTTAGTAACAATTCACAATTTATATTGAATTAAACCATGAATACATATAAATACAACAAAGGTTTGATTAGACAACTACCTTGATCACATAATTATTTGATTGAGTGAATATTTCAACCTCACACTATTTTATAAGACTATTTTATAAGACTTAATTGAAGAAAATCACTATGACAATCAATTATCTAACAATCTCAAACCATATCTAACAATCTCAAACCACTTTAGTAAAAATTCTCTATGTTATAAACATAATCTTCTCACACATGGTTAATACCAGTAAAAATGATTAATACCAGTAAAAGTTACATTAAAGTTAACTTTTGTTTGGAACTATGGTGAGAGGAAAGCTATGCCCTTATGACTTCAGTTATAATAGTCGATGTTCAAGATTCGACTGAAATGACAAAAACCGATGCTGGACAAACCCTATCTCTGCTATCTCACTACCTAATGTCTGGTATATGGTTCAAAGTTATGCCCTTGTGACTTCAGTTATAGTGGTCGAATCTTCATCATTAATTGCCAAAATTTAGCCACCCAACCCTTAAATTCAATTCTAAGGCAAAATTGACGTCACAGGCTTAGACTGACGTTCAGTGAATTCAGCTGTAAATATAATTCTATGGCCCAATTACGCTTTCAATATTAATCAGTTTAAAGTAATCCACTTAAATTCAATCCTACAGAACAAGTTGAGCCCATAGTCTAATGCTGATGTTCAGTCAATTCAGGTGTAAATATAATCCTATAACCCAGTTAATCATTTAGTATCAAAATAGTCAACTACGATGAAGGCTTACAATAGGTTCAATTCTAGACTGTAAACATGTTCCATTGGAGCTTGAAGCAACATTACTCCGAGATAACATAAACGGATGTCAACGAAGAATTTGTAAACGCAGCTAAGAAATGAAAGAAGTTTACCTTTGTAATTTTGATTTTCAAAGATTTGAAAATTTCTTCTTATTTTTCCCTATTAAACAATTACTAAACTAAGAAGACCATTCATCGCCAAAGCTCTTCCATAATGTATTGAAATATTTTCCAATATATGAGTGTATAAGACGGATTCACGGTGGTTGCCAATGTCCCAATTGAAACAATCCCAAAGAAAAAGAAACACAGGGGGAAATACATAGAGTTCGGAGAAAACAAGAGCACCACGTCTCCTTTTCTAATACACAATTGACTTAACCCACTACCCACAAGGCTTACCTTGTCTTTGAATTCCCTGAAGTTCAGTTTCTCGCCGGAATCTGCATCTGCCAGTGCTAATATGTGGGCGTAGGATGACGAATCTCTGAACATGAAAGAGACGTTGATAATATGTCCAGCTGCTAAATAACTTTACAAAGAAAACACTGAGAATCTATGGGCAAACAAAACAATTATAATTTCAAAAACTGCTGATCTATGGGCCAACAAAACAATTATAATTTTACAAAGAAGAAGCTGAGGATGAACAATATAATTACAGTTTTACAGAGAAGGTCCTAATAAAGAAGGCGAGCGATTCCAATTTTACAGACCGTTGAAAAATTATTACATAGGTTAACCACAATGTGCCTAGGTGCCTGTTGCCATTATTGAACTAACATAGTGGGAAAAAAAACTTTACTAAGCCCCATCATCGCCCTTGGAGATAAGGTCATTGTGAGGCCCCATCTCCAAAATGCTTCCCTGCTGAACCACTGCCACCAGATCAGCCGTCCTAATGGTTGAGAGAAGATGTGCTACAACTACTGTTGTTCTTCTCATCATGAAGTTGTCAAGGGCTTCCTGAACAAGTTTTTTTGATTCAGAGTCCAGAGCACTGGTTGCTTCATCCAAAAATAGTATGGTCGGGTTCTTCAACATTGCTGTGGCTATTGCAATTCGTTGCTTTTGCCCTCCTGATAGTTGGACACATCGCTCACCAACCTGCAGTTGCAAACCCAACTCAATACAAATAATAATCACGGCTACTATCAACTCTGGCATATAGAAAAGGAACCTGGCATCATATTTTTTATTCTGAGCAAGCCCAACAACAAAAACAACAACTCCTCTGCACTACCCAGGTTGAAGACAACGATGGCCTTCTTGCTGAAACACAGAAGGCGGTCAGGCACATCACAAGTCTAACAGAGGAGGCGGTGGTTGTGACTGCACCAAAACCTTGACTGCCAAAAACTTCGACCTCGACTGCACCATCTCGACTATCAAAACCTCGACTGCCAAAAACTTCGACCTTGACTGCACCATCTCTACTACCAAAACGTCTACTCCACCTTTGCTGTGTCAGAGTGAGCTAAGATGGCCACTGATAAAATTTTGTTGTTTTGAATTTATTTTTTAATTAAAACAATTTTGAAAAAGATATTGCATACACTATGGGATTAAATTCCCATCAAATACCAATCAATCAATAAAAAAATTAGATTGATAAAATTTAATAAATATGAAAAATGTCTTATTTACAAATAAATAATACCAAGTCTATGAAAAAACACTAGAACTAACTCACTAAGTAAGTAACAATTAAAATAACCCACTAATAAGTAGTCAATTATTGTTACCGCTGCCCGAAAGCAAGTGTTAACAAATGAGAGAGACATTATAACACAACACTATTAGATTACTTGATTTCTTATACAATACATTTGTGTCTCTAATGTATAGAGTACACATGATTGTTATGAGATCTAACTTATTCCAAATATAAGAAGAGAAGTTGAGCAAATATCTCAACCATAAATATGAATCTAGGATCTCATAAATCCAACTCCCTAACAAACTCCTAATAATAAGATCACACAAGTCACGTAGAGATTGACTCTACTTCTTAATACATCATATTAGATAAGTAGGAATTATATATTCCAACACTCTCCCTTAATGACTACTTATCTAAATATCTATGTGGTCATATCTTCATCATTGTCCGGGCTTTAATCTTTTGAACTTTCCTCTGCTTCAACCTATCCCTGTATCTGATTATTGAGGTCCATATAAAAAACAATCCATCTACCAAGATACATGGGTACTATCCGTTGTACTCGCCAGTTCTCTAGGAATGCTTTTCATCTACATGGTTCATCAATGTTAAACTCTCCCTTAAACATAACTTGGTCCCTTATACTCTGAGATTATTCCATTTCACATTCCCCCCTTAATCGAAGACTCAAATTCTCTGATTCAACATCAAGCTAGCATATGAGTACACCTGCCACCCTCGTACCTATCCTAGTGGTTAATTCCACAACTTGATGCCACATCCACTCTATAAGAAGGATACACTGTGTGAATCAACACCACAACACATGTATGCCTGAACAAGAGGAACAAGTCTTACAACAAACATGGGGAAACCTACTTGAACCAAACACTGGGTGTCGGGCACTACCGATCATGCACCCTTTGCACTTCAAGTGATCAATTACAACACAGGTACTAAATGCCCAAAAATTACAAGAAATTTAAGACCATAATGACCTTCACTTTAAACTTAGGGTATCATTTCAAGACCAAAAAACAAATCAAACTACACATATCAAATCAAATGAAAAAAAAATCAAATAATAAGTCACCCAGCAAGATTCATAGTGAATCTTTCCTACAAAAAATCTGGGCCCATACATCTCGGTAGAAGAGACTCAATTCCTCCACGTACATGGACAACTGGATCGTGGCTTCCCATGATGTCACCTCAAAATATGGATCGTTGTCGATCCTTCCAGTGATCGACGGTCGATCTTTCTCCTCCAACAAAATACAAGTTTTCTAATTCCACTTTGCAACACATGCTCATGCTGCGTAGTACATTAAGGTAACCAAAGTGACTCTGAGGCTCGCGCTGTCCATTGTGGATTTCTGCCTATAATGACTCGTCCACGCAGAAAACAACTGATATACATTATAGGCAACATAAACCGAGACCGACCCCATCTTTCCAGGTCATCTTCATCATCGCTAGAGTCAACACTTTCAATCCATAAATGTGGAACGCGTTGGCAACTATATTAGCCAAGCACACAGGCTACACACCTCCTACAGACGTCGCGCACAATCCTCCAAAGTTCGACGTACAAGAAATTTAATATGCATCGATCAGGTTATACTTCTGCTTACAGGCTCAAACCTTCACATAGGTTCACTCTCTGGGCATTCACGTTGATATATGGCACAATAAAATACTCCATGTGGCAGTGTCATGCATTGGCAGTATGCAAAGAATTTTGTTCTTCGACTTTTACCTTCACCAATTTATCTAACGCCTTCAAGAAAAAAACGGATTAAACACTCATATACACCACTTCTTCGTCATACATCAGACTTGCTGCACCAACTTAAAAATTCATTACGCATCCATATACTGCAAATTGTGGTTACCTCCCTTTGCAATTCAGCCTCATACAACTCCCTTCTCCACTGCACAAAAATCTATGCGGACCTCTCTCGTAAACCTCACTCAACAGTTGCCAATAACACCCTCTCTAGACAGAAATCATGCTGCACACACAACTATTGGCCACAACAAACACTCTCATGAAAAATCTACTCTCTCATGATCCTGGGCCCTCCCGTGAGGGAGTTAGGCCCAAAGAAGCTCTGATACCATGTTAACAAATAAGAGAGACATTATAACACAACACTATTAGATTACTTGATTCCTTATACACTATATTTGTGTCTCTAATATATAGAGTACACATGATTGTTATGAGATCTAACTTATTCCAAATATAGGATGAGTGGTTGAGCAAATATCTCAACCATAAACATGAATCTAGGATCTCATAAATCCAACTCCCTAACAAACTCCTAATAATAAGATCACACAACTCACGTAGAGATTGACTCTACTTCTTAATACATCATATTAGATAAGTAGGAATTATATATTCCAACAACAAAAGACTAATAAAAATGTAAAGTAGATATAAATGACAAAGAATATATAAAAGGAGAAAAGGGTGAGAATATATGTTTTTTCAATAAAGAATAGAATGAAAATCTAGCGATGGGCCTCTCCATTTAATGGTTGTTTTTTTAAGATGCAACATAATTAATCTCAGTCTGTTTCATGGCAATCGCCACGAATAACTATAGCGTGAGGTGGAAAGCCAAGAGAATAGATAAAGAAAGTGGCTAGTATGAATCACTGAGAATGTAAAAAGAGAAAGTGGAAATAATATAAAATCTAAAATAAGAGAATATATATCTTTCTTATAACGAAAAAATTAATAAATATATTCTTTCATACAAATATTTCATATTTTAATTTTATGTATGATATTAAATATTTAATAATATTTAAATTTTCTTTAATTTTATTAACATTATTTGCTAGGAAAGGTCGAGAGAATTAAAAATAGAGTGGATAACCGAACTAGTCTTTAGGAATAACAGAGAATATAAAAAGATAAAGAAGAAAAAACATAAATTTAAAATAGAGAATATATCTTTCTTATAAATTTTTTTTATAAATATAATATTTTTATAAAATAATTTTATATTTTCTATAAATAACAGATAATGATGATGATGATGATGATGATTAACATCCACTAAGACTTAATTGGTTTGTCGGACTTTAAGAGGGTAAGTGATTATTTATGATTCTTTAGAATTTTGTTTTTGTGCTCGAAAAGCATTAAGAGAAGCTTTCCAAGATCACCATACTTTTGTTGAGTTAAGAGGTTAGGAAGGTTGGTAGTGTGATCAATATTTTGAAAATGAGATCTAATATGGGTATAGGC
>ML788785.1:459487-482458 GCA_009831015.1 Picea engelmannii
TATATATATATTAATTATATTTTATCAATTAAATTTTTATTATATTAAATATTATTTTATATATCATTTAAATATATTAAATGTCATTTTCTATAACATTCAAATGTTCTTCCATAATTTTAAATCTCATTCTCTATAAATCATCCTCAAATGTTCTTCTATAATCTTAAATCTCATTATCTATAAATCATCCTCCATTGAAATACATGTTCCTATAATTCTTATAAATAATCTTCCATGAAAAAATAGTTTAGAATTTTGAGTATTTTAAATGTCTTCTTATATAATATTATAAATTAAATAATCAATTAATTAAATTTTTATTATTTTAACTATATTAAATATTATTTTATATATCATTTAAGTATATTAAATATCATTTTCCATAACATTCAAATGTTCTACCATAATTTTAAATCTCATTCTCTATAAATCATCCTCAAATGTTCTTCCATAATCTTAAATGTCACTATCTATAAATCATCCTCCATTGAAATGCATGTTCCTATAATTCTTATAAATAGTCTTCCACGAAAAAATAGTTTAGACTTTTGAGTATTTTAAATGTCATCCTATATAACATTATAAGTTAAATAATCAATATTTAGTTATTATTTTAATTGTTTCTTATTTTTAAGCTATTGTAAACTTATTACTAAAAGATTTTGTCCAAACAAAAATAATATTTTTGAAAAATTTGTGAATATATTCTTAAAGAATTACTATGAAAATAAATTAATATTTTAAATTGGTGGCTCATAAGTTGTTCTTATCATTATAAGAATATGTGAAACACAAAATTAAAACTAAAGAAGTAAATTTTTTTTTCACAATAACATTTATAATTCATATTAAAAAAATTATTGTAGTTGAACCAAACAACATTGTAATACAAAAATAGTGTTAAAGCATGTTATTTTGGATAAGTTTTGGGAATTATCCATAAGCAATTGCGAGATATTTTGATAAAGGATCAACACAGCAGAAAGAAGCTAAGTGCGTTATCAAGAGTCATCGTGCAAGAAACAAGAGTTAGTTAGGAAGTTTTGGGACATCTTGTCCACTTTGTAAGCATCATGTAAAAGTCTTAGCCCTAATAGAATACTATAAATATGTAATAGGTTTTTGGGTAGAAGGAGAGCTTAGCTAGTAGAGTGTGTGGTCAGTGAAGAGTTGGCTAGTGGTTCGTATTGTTGATTTTTTTTGGTTTAGTTGTCAAGTATGAGCACAGTTGAAGATCAATAGAAAGGTATGTGTGCATTACAACATAGAACAACTTAGGCAGATTTGGGTTGTAACTGAATATCTATGTATGAGCCCAATGCGTTGCTACAAGGAAATTGTGAATGAATAATATAAGAAGCCAGTTGTTGTGAACATAGCCCAGTTTGGGGTGGACCACGTTAAAATCTTGTGTCTTGATGTGTTGCTTATGTCTGTTATGCACGTGATGGATGGTTAGTATAGATATGTTTACTTTTTGTGGATACTGCGCAATGATGGTGAATGTTTAGTATTCTAAATATATCACTGATATATGTTGTTATGATCCTGCGCACATAATAATGAATGGTATGTGGAGTAATGTCACACACGGGGTATATTGCATGATAATTAAAGGTTAAGTGATGAAAATTGTGCACATAGTAGATGAATGGATAATGCATATTATGGTCATGCCTCACTTCGCCTCATCACTACAGAAACTTGGTTCCTGCAACCCCTCTAGATGCCTCGAGCGAGACTTCACTTGCAAGTGATGCCAAAAGGGTCAGTGTCTAAGGGTTTTGTTGGTTTATTATTATTGAACCTAGGGTCTAGCCACTGCGCACCAACAAATGGTTATGTTGTTGGGATCGGGATCTGGGAATGAGGGGGATGTGGAGGCCTACTAAGGAGGAGATCGGAGAATGGTGGAATACTAATGAGATCGAGTTTGTAATAGATTAGAATCACAATCCACAGATCAACATAGAAGAATGGTTACAAAAGTATGTTTTTATAGATTTGCATGAAATTTTCTTTGTTGACTTCTCGAATGTGTTTGCAGAGTGGATCCAGAGATTTACTAAACAAACCAAAAGATATTGAACTATGGTTCCGAGGAATTGGACTCCTAAATTTATTTGACAAGTCAATGCAGTAAGAAATAAGACATCATGCACAGTTGACTACTGGTTGGACAATGTGTTGGGAGGTTACGTTACTGAATTTTCCATAGATTGTACTCAGTTGTACAGTGCTACTGAAAGATAATTCTTCAAGTGACCGTGCAAAATATACCTGAATTTAATATCTACATGGATTAAGATGTTTTTGGGTGAAAAAAGCGTTATGACAATGAAATATGATTGATAAGTGCCTTCATGCACATAGGGGAACTAGGGGCTAACCAAGGAATGATCTAAGTGTAAAAGACGGATGAAAAGAAGGAATGAGGAATGGATGGGATGAGGATGTCAAGTGAAGAAGAGTGTGTGAAAAATAAAGAAATTGGAGTATTTCACAGTGGTAAGAGATTTAGACCGAATAAGAAGAGGATTGTGGTTGAGAGAGAGGGGAATCATAGTGAAATTGAGGAAAGAGGCATTGGTGCAATATTCCATATCGAAGGGGGTTTGTGCACAGAAGAAAAGATCCGTTAACGCAGTCCAGTAGAAGAAGATCCCACTCAGATCAGACTCTGCGTCAAACCCACGACCCCATGTGCATCACTGAGAAATGAGGTAAGATCAAAAGCTTTGTCAATTGTAGTTAGTGGAGGAAGTAAAGATAGTGGTAGAAGTAATCAAAGTAGTGGAAGTAGTACATCGATTCAGAATCAATTAGTATTATCAGGAAAGAATACCACGCAGAACACGATGGCAGGGGTAGATCCCACCTTAAAGAGGCCTCTCTTTCAAGGGGTCGGGTTAGAAGACCCTGAATAACATATGTTCATATGTGACACCATGTGGACTATCAAGAACATCTAGGATTATGATGTGAATATTACGCAGTTGGAAACAATCTTTAGAGATCACGCACTATTATGGTATATGAAATATCAGAATACCACACCTACAGGTCAAACAAAAACATTGACATAGGTAAGACAATCCTTGCTAAAATATTTCCAGAAGCCTAAGTCTCAGTTACAGTGCATTACAAAGATAAAGGAGATTAAATAGATAGTAAATGAATCAGTATGGGACTATGATCAAAGGTTTAAAATATCGAAATATAGGTTAACGTTCCAGATTCCAGATGAACAACACAAAGTGTGGTTTATTGCCGCATATACACTACCCTTTGATGCAACAGAAGATTGTGATGTAGTCAGAAGCTCTAGAAATTGCGATGAAATTGGAAGTATACCATGTAGGAGAGAATAATGTGGGGATGGCTCAAGTTCAGTCGTAGCTGACCGCATTGACTATTTAATTACAAGAAATTACGAAAGGAAAAGAAAAGTGCGAGGGAGTTTGGTGTATCACCTGCAAAATAGAAGGTCATCATAAAGATGAGTGTCCAACATTCCAACAATATTTGAATATGGGAGATCCAAATATGTAAGACAGTGGGTCACCACCCTCATAACTTCCCATTGATGTAGAAATACCAAAGAACTGGGAGGAATTTTTTTTCAATTTCTGTATGTTCGTTGGAAATGACAAGAAGGATTTTTGCACGTTGGACCGGATGAGAGAGAGTACTACAAATTATTATAGAGTCCAAGGTGAAGAAGCAAAAGGAGGATCCATGTAGTTTAATACTCCCATAGGAGGTTATAATCAAGCAGGCAGAGGAGGCTTCCGAGGCTACAAAAGAGGAGACTTTGGTCGAGGAAAAGGACCTATCATATGTTATAATTGCAATCATCATGAACGTTTAGTGCACGCCTGATCAAATCCATGCATGACATGTATGTATTGCAGAGAATTAGGCCATGTGACGAAACATTGTCCATAGTTAATAACAAAATGGAAAGAAAAGAGGAACACAAATGTACAGATGATAGCAGTAGAGGTGCACGATGAACAAACTAAGATAGTAGCAGTTACGTTTGGAGGAATGAGAGTCAGAGAAGATGTGATAGATCAAGGGAATATAATTCACCAGTGGGTAAGGAAAGCATCAGAGCCATTACCATTGTTTGATCTAAGGAAAGAGAAAGAGACCTACCAAAAAGCAAGAAAATAATTGATGGGAGCATACAAGATAACATCAACTTCGACTACACCACCCTTGTATGATCGACCACCAGTGTTTGATATGCCTCTAGTATATGACCATTCATAGAAGCAAGTTGAAAAGGTAAGCACTTTGCAAAGTTTTTTAAGAAGTTGTTTAGAATTAATGAAAGATGAATCTACGTTGAGTAGTATATGTGAAATGATTGACCATTATGCCCAAGAAAAAGAGAAACATGTTGCACATAGACCAGTTAACTAGGTGCATAGTAAGAAGAGAATGAATAGGGATTTCTGACTCAATGCGCGGATAGGAGCTTATGAAATGGAAAACATAATTCTAGATTTAGGCTCTGATGTGAATGTTATCCTGAGACAGCCTTGGGAGATGATGGGCCAGCTAAAGCTGATTTGGTCTCCTATCTAGTTAAGACTAGTGAACCAACATAAAATCATTCCATTCGGAAGGTTAAGACATGTAAGTGTCAATATTGACGGAGTCCGCAATATAACAGACTTTGAAGTGATCAAAATAGTAGATGGTAGTACACCTTATCCAAAACTATTGGGACTTGATTGGGAATTTGATAATCAAACAATTATTGATCTAAAGAAGAGATGGATGGTATTCGAAGTAGAAGACTTAAAGGTTACTACATTGTTAGACCCCACTGAAGGAAGGTATGTAGAACTAACAAAGAGAAAATAACTTGATACTCTGTATAATATGACTGTGTAGATGGAGGATTATGTGAATTATATAGATGAGGGTCTATGCAGTTGGAGGAGTATTAGTTCATGTGCGTTAGACTCAGAATATTGTATGGAGAATCGACAACAAATAATACATGAAGTGTTGACAAGGAAGTGTGCTTGAATTAATATTCATTGAGGTGTATTGGAACGGAAATAGTCGAACCTCCAAGGTATAATGAACTAACAACTACAAAATATTTTATCAATGAGTTTGAAATGAAGATTTTAGATTAGAAGAGAATCTTGGCCTTATATGTCGCACTGAAAGCAACTTCAATGAGATGGTGGGTTGTGCAGAAAGATGACATAAGAGATTGGCAGGAGTGAAAAAGGTTATTACAAGTCATATTTGGGATAGAGAATGAAAGTATCATGAAAAAGTATAGTGGATTAAGTTGTCCAATAGATCATGTTACAAAGCGTACTGTTAAGTTGAGATTGGTACCAAAACAAGAATGGACTCACTTATTTGTGCATACTCTTGACACTATTCCCAAGAATCGATACATAGAACTAGAAGTGCGTAGAGAAATAGAAGATTAGGAAGAGTTGACCAGGAAATTCAAGGTAATGTTCAAATTTGAAACTAATAATCCTTTGATTGACTTAACCTTACAGGTTATCAAGAATAATATTTTTTCACCAAAGGACTTGTTGGGATCAATACCTTTGCATAGTGCACCTAGAGTCACTGCGACAGTTGAAGAGGTCATGCAATGTTATAATGTTTATGAAGAAGACCAAGATGAGGAAGATCCAAGGAAGTTATATATAGAAAAAACTAAGGGGGAGCGCACAGTAGAAGGACCAGAGCTTGAGTTATCTATATATGAAAAGCCCCTAGGAACGCGCAAAGTGAACATTGGTATAGAATACAATCCTAAGTTTATGAAAATAGGAGACTACTTGAGCGAGGAAACAATTGAGAATATTGTTGACTTACTGCATAAGTATGAGGACTTGTTTCCAATTAATTTTTCAGAGATGAAGGGTATTGCAGGAGAGTTGGGAGAGATAAAAATACCATTGAAACCAGATGCCAAACCCATGCAAGAGAGACCCTATAGAATGAACCCAAAATATAAGAAGAAGATAAAAGCAGAGATAGATAGGATGTTAGAGGCTAGAATTATAGAACCTATTGAAGAATCAAAGTGGATCAACCCAATGGTGGTTCAAGACAAGAAAACATGAGGAACTAGGATAGGTGTAGATATAAAAAAGTTGAACGATGCTTGTTTACATGATCCATTTGCTACACCTTTTATAGATGAAGTATTAGAGAATGTAGAGGATCAAGATGCTTACTCTTTTATGGATGGAATCTTACGATACCACCAGATCAAGGTTGTGCAAGAAGATTGATATAAGACAACCTTTGTACAGAATGGGGTTGTTACTAGTACACAGTTATGCCATTTTTGTTGAAGAATGCACCAACGATATTTTCCAGAGTAGTTGTTGTGGCTTTCAAAGAGTTCATTCATAAGTTATTAGAAGTGTACTTAGATGATTGGACAATATGTATCCTATTAAAAGATCATGTTGAACTTCTATGCTTAATGTTGGACAAGTGTAGGAAATACCTTATCTCATTGAATATGAAGAAATACATTTTTTGTGCGCCTTTTGAAATCTTGTTGGTCCATGTGGTGTGTAAACATGGATTGTTAATGGACCCTACAAAGATAGTTGTGATTGTTGATTTTCCACCACCAACTTCTGTTCGATAGTTGAAATCCACATTGGTTCATATAGGATATTATAGAAAGTCCATCAAAGGATATGCATAGATCACAACCCCTATGGAGAAGTTGATGAAGAAGGAAGTTAAGTATCAATGGAATGATGAATATTAGAAGAGTCTGGATACATTGAAACATAAGATGGTCACCATGCCAATTTTATATTTTTTCTGATTGGAACAAGGAATTTCATGTTCATGTGGATGCCTCGTCTCTAGCATTAGGAGCAGTTTTGGAAAAACCAAGTGAAGGAGAGATATACCATGTCTAAATGCATTCACCAGTAGGAAGTTACCATCTACAGAGAAGAACTATACTACGACAGAATGAGAAGGTTTGGCGATGGTGTATTCCTCACAGAAGTTCAAACATTACCTACTTTGATCTCATTTCAAAATGTATACATACCATTCTACTTTGACATACCTAGTTAACAAGCCAGTGTTGGGGGGGGGGGGAATATGAAGATGGATATTATTGTTCTAGGAATATGACTTTGAGGTGATCATGAAACCAAGGAAATTTAATTTAGGACCGGATCACTTATAGCACATATTGTCAAGTGAAGATGCATGGAACCTAGATGACAGTTTACCAGGCGCACACTTATTTTCAATTCATATGGTAGAGGACTATTCTGTAGACATAGTTTAGTTTTTAAGCACTAGAGTAGCCCCATCAGAATTCACACTGGCACAAAAGAAGAAACTAGTAGTGAAGGAAACAAACTATTAGTTGATAGCAGGAAATATGTACAAGTTAGGTGCAAAGGACATTTTTCGACATTGCATATTGGAGCATGATAGAAATATGGTACTATCAGATGCACATGAAGGGGTTGTAGGAGGTCACTACACAGGAAAGGAAATAACTCATAATATGTTTTGTGCAGTATTATGGTGGCTTACCCTTCATAGAGATGTTAAGGAATTTTGTCAGAGTTGCGACGTTTGTCAAATACTTGGGAAGCCTTCTAGGAGAGATGAAATTCCCTTATTTCCACAAGTGACGATACAAGCATTTGAAAAATGGGTAGTGGACTTTTTTGGGTCCATTAATCCATCAACTAAGAGGTTGGGAGCTAGGCACATCATTACTACGATAGAATATTCAACCAGATGGGCCGAGGTAGAGCCAATCATAGATTGTAGTGTGGAGACATCTACGTGATTTTTGTTCAAAAATGTAGTCACAAGGTTTGGATTCCCAAGAGTACTTATGAGTGATTAGGGAACTAACTTTTTGAATAGGACAATTATAGCATTGATAGAGGATTTTCATATCCATCATCAGAAGAGGATACCATACCATCCTCAAGAAAATAGTACAATACAAGCATTCAATAAGATCCTAGAACATGCATTGACAAATGTTTTCAATGTAAGTACAAATGATTGGGATTTGAAGATTCTGGTAGTGTCATGGGCATATAGGACCACTAGCAAGAAGTTGACAGGATAGACTCCATTTAGGTTGACGTATGGACAAGAAGCTTCTATGCCAATGGAATTCATAGTACTGAGTCTACACATTATTGTGATGACATAGCTTACAGATTCATGCATAGTGGAAAAGAGACTATCAAAACTAATGGAATTAGAAGAAGAGGTTTTGTCACAAGTGTTCATCAACAAGTATAGAAAGCACGTGAGAAATCTTGGTATGACAGACATATCAAATAGAATATGTTTTAGATAGGAGACTTAATATTACTCTATGAAAGTAAGTTTCTACAACATCCAGGGAAGTTCCAGATGCATTGGTTAGGCCCATATGTGATCAAATATGTGATACAAGCAGGTGTTGTTCAGCTGGAGAGGTTGGATGGAGAAGTTTTGGAAGGGCTAGTTAACGACATTTGGCTAAAACTGTATAGGGATGGTTTTCCTTCTATGCACTAAGTTGATTACGCAATAACATTATATATGTATTATAGTGTAGATAGAAAAAGAAAGAAAAAGGAAGAAAAAAAAAGAAAAAGTAAACAAAAGGGAAAAGGCAATAAAGTGGTTCAGGGAAGAAGTAGAAAGTTGAATAGTGAATCAACAATCAAAAGAGTTAAGGTTAACATGTAAAAAGGATAAGAAGGAAAATGTTTTGGAAAAGAAATAAGCAGGTAACAGGGCACAGATACAAAGGAAGTAAGTTGCGCAAAGAGGAGATCGCACAGAGAGAGGCGATCGTGCAGATAACAGTTAAGAGAATTAAAGAGGAAACATGATGGGAAAAATAATTTATGAGGAAACATCATGCAAAAACGATAGAGATGCGTAGTAATAAATGGAAAGTAACATGAAGATCGCAACAGACTGGAAAATCTAGACCCAAATACGACGAAAAATTCAGAGTTAATGCAAGATTAAGAGATGTATTGAATCTAAAGCACTG
Source organism: Picea engelmannii (assembly GCA_009831015.1). Taxonomy (NCBI): domain Eukaryota; kingdom Viridiplantae; phylum Streptophyta; class Pinopsida; order Pinales; family Pinaceae; genus Picea; species Picea engelmannii. Next base: position 468,549 of record ML788785.1, read on the forward strand.
GTGCATTAAACGACAAGTTTAGGAGTGAATATAAGTTAACCTATGTCGATGGGTTATAAAAGCAAGAGAAGGTTTGACGAGGAAAGTTAACAGTCGATTATAGTTTGAATAGATATTTGAGCGAGGAGGACTTGTAGAGATGAGAGATTGTTGTAGAGTTGTAGGTGTTAGTCATAGGGAGATTGTTGTAGAGAGAGATGGCAGCACCTAAGGTAGTAGTGAAATCAACATCAACACCAAGGAAAAAATGAAGTCATCTAGCAACAGTACCTATAGTTGAAGAGACACTGGGAGCATCCTCATCAAAGATGATATTTCCAAGAGATAACATACCACCAAGGAAGGATACAACAAAGCCATTCAGGTTGTCAAAATATGCTAAGTATTTTCTTGTGGAGCGAGAAATCCCACCTAGAGTGATCATGGAGGATGATATGTTAGGATTGGTACCAAATTTAAAGTATGCATACCATGATATTACAAACAAGAAGAAATTCCCAGAGCTAGAACATAGTAAGTATTTGAAGAAATACATCAGCACATAAACACAGATGATTATGATGGAGCCACAAACATGGGAAACATGGTTGGAGAAAGATGGCATCCTAAATTTATTCTACATACCACATTTTAGAAGGATCATAGATATCAACTTCTGCATGAATATGTTGTTGATCTGTGTTCACAAAGGTTACTTATGGCTCGATAGGCCGGTATCCCTTGAAACAAATTTTATTTTGCGAATTACTAGACTACCATCGCAAGGGGAGGACCCCTCACTATTATTTTCAAAGAAGAAGAATGAGAAGGATTTATTAGAGAGCATGAGAAAGAAATTTCATACACAAAGAGGAGTGCATTGTTTGGATGTAGTAAGCATATGTGACCCTACAGTGAGGTTTTTGACACAAGTATTGACATGTAAGTTGTTAAGGAAGTGTCAAAAGGACAAAGTACCAACAACAGTAATAGTGGCAGCGAAGAAGTGCATCGAGGGAATGCATATGAACTGGGAGACATTTTTTCTCAACTAGTTCTTGATCGACTACGAAGAGGCACAAGATAAAGGAATTGGATTTCACTACACTGCATGGTTATTAATTTCAATTGCATTAGCAACATGGAGGGAGCCGAATGATGCACAATTTTTGGGAGCAAAAGATAAGTCATGATTCACTGCAAGATATTATAACTTGTGGCATACTACACATAAGGAGCGAAAATTAGACAACAATATTTCTTTTTATATTTATAAGGATACCATTAGGCAGTGTATTCAAGATACACCATGGATATATCCACAGATAGTAGCATTATATAAATCAGTTGTGTGTTTCAAGGCAGATCGTCACCATCTCTACATTCAAGCAAAGAAGGATCCAAGAAAAGAGTGGATAGCCATGAAGTACAAGATAACATAGGACGAATTGGGATTGGTCATGGAAGACTAGGATGTAGACTGGAAAATCCCATCGACAGAGACTGAGCAACCAGATACGCAACAACCAAAGATTGAAGAAATACCAAGCGGAGGAGAAGAAGAAGGGAAAGGAAACAACAAAGGAAATATTGTACAATGCCCAAGGGATAAGAGGAAATATATAGACAAAGGAATATCAGTGACACAGAGAAAGAAGAGGAAGGATGTGAAAGAAACAAATATATAGGCACTGACGAAGGACAATCTAGAAAATATTGGTGATCAGGTTAAGGAAGTTATGGATGACCCATTTCAACACGCTACACAACAGGAAGAGGAGATGAAGAGAAAGATACAATATCATATGTCTTAGTTGCGCTAGATGTTAGAAACAAAAAGGATCACACCAGCACGACAGGTAGAAGTGTTCGGTTTGTGTTATATTATTTGCATGACTAGCTTTAGTGTCTGCTACGTTGCACTAGGCGTGTAGGGGTGTTTGAGGGCAGGGCACCCAATAAAAGTTTTTTTCCTCGGGAAACATGTTGCATTTTTTCTTCATTTTTCATGTCACTCGATTTTCATGTCCATTGTTGGGTGGTTGTTCGGCACATGGCTTTTGTCGATGGTTTTCTATTTCCAGTTAAGGAATTAGGGTCGTTGGCTAATCCAGGTCATTGGGGTAGGGTTTTGGATGTCGTTGGATCCTATATGTATATTGTATTGTAAACAATGTATTACCATGAATGAATATAGAATATGTTGGTTTTTCCGGTTTGGGTTTCCAGGGGAAAAATATCTCTGTAATGTGTGTATTTGCCATTGTATATTTTTTGTTCTTTTTATTGAAAATCTATTGCAATAAATATTGTACAAGGTTAAAATCTACATTTGGTATGAGAGATTTGTTGGATTTTGGGGGACGCATTTGTGGTCAAGGGTTTGGATTAGGACTGTGATAAGCCTTGTTACAGTGGGAGATCTGTGGTATTGATTTTTCAAGTGAAAAGAAATGGCGAGCAATTTGAAAATGGAGATCGAGAAATTTAATGGGAAACATTTTTAGTTGTGGAAGATCAATATGGAATATCTGTTGGTGGACAAATATCAGTGGAACATGGTGGATCCAGGTACTACACCTACAAGAACTTTAGCAGATGATTGGAAAAACTTGGATCGAAAGGCGAAGGTCACAATCCAACTGTGTCTCTTAGATTCAGTATTATTGAATGTGTCAAAGGAAGCTACAACCAAAGATTTATGGGATAAGTTGGGGTATTAGTATCAGTCTAAGTCCCTAGTAAATAAAATATTCTTGAGAAAGACGTTGTATAACCTGAGGATGAGAGATGGAGACTCGATGGCAAAGAATTTGAATGCCTTCAATACTATGGTAAGTCAGTTAGTATCTGTTGAGATTGAAATTTCAGATGAAGATAAGTGTATCAGTTTGTTGTGCTCTTTACCAGACACATGGGATAGTCTAGTTGTGGCCATAGGTAGTTATACAATTTCCTTGAAGTTTGATGAAGTGGTCGCATCCTTATTGTCGGAGGATATGAGATGGAAGAACATGGAAGGACAGAGCACAAATGCATTATTTGCAAGAGGACGCTCCCATGAAAGAAATAGATCTAAGTCCTCAAGTGGGAGATCTTAGTCTAACGGAATATCTAAGTCTCCTAAAAAGTTTGTAAAGGTATGTTGGAGATGTGGAAAAGAAGGGCACTACAAGAAGCAGTGTAGATCCAAAGTTGAGAAAAAGAAGGGATCTGAAGAATCTCCTTCTATAGAAGAAAATACTTCCAAGGAAGAAGGAGGGGATGTGTACTTGGATTCTTCAAACACACATGCAGATCATGAGCCATGGTTGGTTGAATTAGGTGCATCCTTTCATATGAATTCCCATAGAGAGTGGTTTTGTGAATATGAAAGGTATGATGGAGGTAATGTTTTCCTAGGTGATGACTCGACAAACAAAATCATAGGTCGAGGAAAATTCAAGTTGAGGCTCATAGATAGAAGGATTAGAACATTACCTGGTGTTCTGCACATCCTAGGATTGGCCAGAAATTTGATTTTTTAAGAAAAATCAACGATGCAAGGGTAAAAACAATATTTGAAAAGGAAACCTATAGGATGGTTTGAGGAGCAATGGGTTTTCTTACTCTTCCATCCATGATAGTTACCCTGCCCTTTGAATCGATTTTTGGCTCTGATTTCTCATGGTATGTGTTTCTTAAGTTGTTATGATACTTTTGGAATGTGTATTGGTGTTTGTGTCCTTGGTTTCTCATGGTGGTGGTTCTGGATTGTTGGCATTCTTAAAAGAAATGGTCATGGTGCTCTTGTTGTGTGTAGTCCTTTGCATAAAATAGTTGAATAAAGATTGTATTTGAGCCTGTTTTTCCATAAGCTCTGTATTCGGATTGTCCTCTCTTTTGAAATTGGTTATCATACTTTTCCAAATCTCTAAGCTTTGTGATTACCCTACCTATGGATTGACAATACAGGTCTCTGAGATTAAGTTCTCTCATGACATGTTCGTCTCTGTGGATAGTGTACACACATTATTTTGACCCTGTGAGTTTTAATGAGAACTGATGAAAGATTAAAGTGTTTTGTGCCTTGTATTGGCAAAACCATGAGCTATTAGTTGCTTGCTATAACATCACTATTACCTGGTAAACATTACAAAGTATTGAATTTAATGCCACCCATAATTTGATGGAAGAATTATACATGCTTTTTGGTCGGGCACGGGTTTGTTATTGGTTGCTCATTTTATAGCGCTGATAAAAGGGATTGGATTCATTTTTTTTTTCATTGGAAATGGTTGTATGTTGTTTTGGAAACCATTACAACCGAGGCAATTGTTATATATTGTTGTTATCTGATAAATTGTGATAATTCATGAGTTGTTTGCGCTATTTGAATACTAAAACCTCTGGTCGAACCACCTGCTCATACCTTCCACTAGTTGTATTAAACCCTAAATATTACATTGATATCATTTTTATCCAGTTCGATGGTTGATAGGAGAACTGTGCATGCTTGGTTACTTGGGAATGATTTTGTTGAGTTCCTTGTTTGGCAATTCTGGAAGAAGTATGTACATACTTATTTATTTGAAGCTTGGACTCAAAGTATTGAATGTTATTTGGTTCAATTGTCATGTTGATTGTATTAAAAGGGACACCTGTGTGTGAATTGTTTGAGGCCCAAATAAGAGTTATAACGTCCAATTTGGTTGCGTTGAACAATGTTGAAATAAATGATGGATATAAATGGTAGTAAACACTGTGTGTGTTCCTATTATTTTTAAAGTATTTATCATTGGAGTTAATGTATGGTTGTGGCTCAAAGGATATTGTGGTTTCTTATAGTGATTACAATGTTGTTCATTATGACTGTCATATAATGATTACATGGATACAATGGTTGCTGTGATTAAATAATTCTGAGCATATAGATTATTGTTTGGAAGCTAGCAAGCAATTTGTCAACGAAAGTAAGAGTTTAAATTATTGTTTTGAAAAAGTGAACACTGTTAAAATTTGAAGGTTTGTATAGAGATATGTTTTGATTGCACGTTTTGATTTATTTTCATTTGAATAGTATCCATATCAATTTCCTGTCATTCTATCATTTTTCTCCCATTACATTCCCTTCATAATCCCAATATCACTTATTGCATCCTTGTTCTGTGAAATAAATTTAAAAGGAAAAGTCTTTGTAAAAGCGACAAAGGGATAACACATCAAGGGTTGGTGGCTGATATTTTGATACTGTATTACACAATAAATTGTTTGATTAATTGTTGAACAATATTCATGTATTAATACCCTATCATTATACCACTTTTCGCTAATTACACTCCCTCCATATTTCCCATGAACCCTATCACCCCCTGTTCACTTTGCAGTTAATGAATGGTTTGTTATGGATGGATTTGCATGTATCTTGGGTCAATTCTTGAGCCAATTTTTTATTCATGTAAGTAGAGTGTCATGTATGGTTTATTAAGAGCTTTATTATTGATGAACTTCTGCTACAGGATGAGATTTTTCAGTAGGGGCAACAATGGAAGAAATAATAGAGGCAGGAGAAATTGGAACTGAGGCCACATAAGGCCTAGATTTTCCATCCATTTTGATGTTGATCCCAAAGAATTGAACCAGTTTTTCAAAGTTGGGTTCTTTAACTGGATTTGTCATGGAATAGTGCACCCTCGGACAGAAATACCTCCTTTCCAGCCTTAGAACATCCCCTACATTCACGTTCCTCCACATGTGTCCTTGCAACCGGAAGTCCCAACAAATGATGGATGGCAAGAGATTTTCAACCCAACTGTCTCTCACCATCATGGTTAGTCCACTATGTCATTTCCTTTTCCACCACCTGTCAATCCCAATGTCCAGATTTCCCGTGCTGATTTGCTTGTTCAATCTTCACATGCTAGTAAAAGAATAAAAACTGATATTCCCCAAACTGTGAAAGATAAAGTAAAAGCAGTTGCCTCCCCTTCTTCTCCCTCCAATTATTCCTCAAAGTATGTGTCTTCTCGCATGCATTTGAAGGATGATTGTTCCCATGTTATCAGTGAGATACATCCTCAAGGGTCTAACCAACCATTTTCTACTTCCGAGAAATGAAAGGGAGACAACAGTGAAAAAAGGAAAATTGTCACCCATAGTGGCATGTATGGTTTTTAGATTATGTGTTTTTATGATTTGATTTGATGAAGACAATGCTAGTGGTTTTCAGAATTTTTGGACAAAAAGCTATGTTTTGGTATTTTGTGGATAATATGGATAATGTGGATGATGTGGACATTTATATATTTTTTGGATAATGATATAAATTATTTTTGATATTTAAATATCTAGTTTGAAGGATATTTAAGGGAGCTACAAGGTACAAGGGTGGCATATGGTCAAATGATTATTTTTTTTGTGTTATATTTTATGATTTGAAAGGAGGAAATTAATGGAGTCACAAGGGGTCCCACCTACCTAGTTATTATTAATTAAAGACCCTTAACTATATTATCATTATTTATTTATCCTAAACTAATTAGTTAAGTCAAACTAACTTAACTAAATAAAGTAGTTGAACTACTTCAAATTATTTGGAAAGAATAAAAGTTGAATGAGAAGAAGAAACAAAGAAAGAATAGAAATAGAAAACAAGACTAAGGTTTTCTCTTTGGTTGGATGAGATAGTTTCAATTTTCATTCATTTTTGAGTTTATTCAAAGCCTAATTCTCTTTTTGACAACAGGGTCTTATTGTAGATAGCACGGTTCAAGACTGAACCAAAATTTTCAGACAATTGTTTTAGAGCTGTGGATCCATCCTTGATAGTTTGTGTATTCTTGTCTGTTTGTGAATTAAGTTTCATGGTTGATAAAGGATATCTTGCAGAATCAAAATGGCAACAGTTTGTGGCAAGATGATCTAGATTATAAATTGCAGTTTTACTTGATTGTCAAAGTCTTTTTGTATGGTGTTCATCGAGGGTCTCTAAATCAAACTTTGGTCCATGCCCTCATAGGGGTTTTGTAAAGAGAAATAACTTTTGATATCTCAGAAAGAAATAAAATCAGATTGTTATTCTGTCTCATATATGTGTATTTATGACTTGGTTACTTTTTGTTTTTGAGCTCCATGTTTCCTTTATTATAAAATCTGTGTATATTACATAAACTTATATAAATTTGCAACATTCTTTTCATTAATAAATCAGCCTCAATCCTAGTAATTAATACTTACGGATTGGGAGAATATTTTGAGGCTATAAAAGTCAGGGTGACATTCCTAACTATATTGTCTAAGCTAGGCAAGATTCAAAAATGATTGAGTAAGGTAATTTATACCTTTCCTCAACATTTATTTGGCGACCATACTGGGTAGATCTTCCATATCTCCCTGGTTGATTAAATTCATAATTATCATTGAATATTTTTGTTTTTGTTTTGGATTATTTGACTGTTTTCTTTTCCTCGTGACAATACCTGTTACAAGGAAACCCAATATTGAGCATGATCTTAAGGAACAAACCAACATTGCTTTAACTTTATTCAATACCATTTTAGAAATCGCTAATACTCGGGCTGAGCTTGAACGCTCGTGGGCAGTAATTGGACAAGACATAAGTGTTCAACAATGCTGAGAGGCCAGGCATTGGCAGCCTAGGAATCAACTATAGCTCTCTTTTTCCTAAGGTTTTGATTTTTTTTTTCATGTCCTTAAATCCTCACATCTCTAGGATAAGAAGAGGATTGTCTTCTGAGATCACTCCTATCGCTGAAATAGGAAGAAGGAACATTGTTTTTTCAACCCAACAAGGTACTCCAAGGAGAAATTTGTCTGATTTGGCTATTTCATCTTTCTCTCCCTCACCCATCATTTAAAAAATGGCATCTATGGGTGGCTCTGGTGGCACTGGAGGTGCTTCATCATCTCAAAATTCAGCCTCATTAATTGGTATTTTGTATATCCATCAGGTTCACGTCCAATATACTACCAATCCCGCCAAGATCATCAAGAAGTATGGACTTTTTCAATTCGAGGAAGATGCTACTACTACCCCGTGGCATGTATCCTCCCCCTTGAACCTAACACCTGCCACTCGTCCGCTACCAAAATTTAAAGAACATCTTCCTAGGTTTTTAGGAAATAACACAGTCACTACAAACGATCACTTGGTGGAATTCTCTAATTCTTGTCACAATATAGGAGCTAATGAAAATGATACTTGTATGCACTTATTTGTCAACTCTCTCAAAGGGAAAGCAACGAAATATTTTTTTGATATCCCTCCCAAAATTCTTTCCACTTGGGAAGAGTTAGTTTATTGGTTTAAGTCCACTTATGGGCAGTCTAAGAGCCCAGTCGAACAATTTTGGGAAGTACAAAGATGGTGAGACTATCAAGTCTTTCAACCTTCATTTCACCAAGTTGTATAGTCAAATTATCGAAGTTATTCGCCCCCAAAACCAAGCCACTTATATGCATTACTATAATGTTCTACCCTCCCCTTATCGACATAGGATTGAAGAAAAAGATATTGACAATATTGGTTCTGCTCTTCATACTTGTCTAGAGTATGAAGAACAATTGGAAAGAACGAGTCTTCCCAAGGGAGACTCAATTAAACAAATGGACATGTCTTCCCTCTTACAACTTGTACAGGATATGAATAACCAGATGATAGCATACGAGAGAAAGGGAAATGCCCATTTTCTTACTCCTGGGGCCTCATCTTCTTCTTCACCATCTTTTAGGAATCCCAATGAAAACAATTTTCATCCCAAAGCTATCATGCCTCGCAGTTGGTGTAACATTTGCGAGGAAAATCACGAGAAAAGTACTTGTGAGGTAAAGAAGAGAGCTAGAGATAAAATCTTTGGAAAAACAGCTTGAACCCACCATTGTTGTTCTATATTGGGAAGAACCAGAGGATGTCATGATCATAAAAACTAGGAATAAATCCTATGCTTCAAAAGGAAAATATGATACCCCTCGTACTTCTTCTATCCCAAGCTAATCTTTGCAAGCTGTTATTGAACACGTTACTAAAACTCTTGATGGTCAAGGAATTCCCTCCCCTCTTCCCTCTTCCAAATATAACATTCTCAACCAATTGGCTAATATCAAGGTCGATGTTACTCTTTTGGACATGGTTGTCATCCCTGAGCAACAAAAGCATCTAAAAAATTTCATGGAAGGAAAAACTTCCACCATAGCCAATCTCTTTGAAGAGGTAAAAGAAGAGGATTCTATTTTAAATAAAGTAGGTGTAAATAATTTTAGACACCGTGTAAAAAACCCTCCATTTTTCATTTCTGAAAAAAATTATGGACAAAATAGCCCACTGTTTCCTAATTGATGGTGGTTCAGGCCCAAGCGTAATGTCAAAAATTATTATGGAAGAGCTAGGCTTATCGTGTACTAATGAAAATTCTAGAAGCATGATCTCATATAATAGTCTACAACAATCAACTATAGGTGAAATCAAATATGTGATTTTGGTTCTGTGCCCACATCTTGAAATTAGGAAAACCCTTAATATCCAGGTAATTGACATGCTAGTAAGTAATTATTCTATCATCTTAGGAAGGGACTGGAAATCCTTGACAGGTGGATATCTTTCACTTGATGGGACACACTTATTCGTTCCTCAGAATGGAAAGAATATCATAGTCATAAGGGAAGGAAGAATCTCACCATACATAGAAAGCATTCCACAACCTAATGTAAACTATGTCGAGGAGGATTTAGGAGTGTACTCCATCTTTGCGGATGAGGATGACACTACCCTATAACAAATTGATCTAGAGGATGGCATGTGACACATGCACTGTTGTAACCTAGGTCTGCACCCCTCTCTCTCTCTCTCTCTCTCTCTCTCTCTCTCTCTCTCTTTTCCATATGCCTTCATCATTTTTTCCTCTTCGAGTTGGTTAAGTCAGTTTACCATTTTTTAGCGACTTTGTTCTTATTCGTTTCTTTCCTATTTGAGTCTTTGTGCATTTCTGTCTCTGTTTTTCCTAAAGGATAAAATACATGTCGTATTTGGTTTAGAATGTTTGTCATCATGTTTTCCATTGATTAAGCTTGCAGCAGGTCAACCAAGCCTTTTTGTATGCACATGAAAGGCCCGTAGAAAAATGTAGCATCCAAAGTGGACAATTTTGGACCTAGATTGTTGGAACAGACAAGTTAACTTTCGATGGTGGTGATCCATCAGGCCAATCATATCGACAGTTTTCGTGTATTTAGACTGTTGAAATCGCGTAGGGTTTAACATCAAGAATCACTCTTAGTCTTGAAGAGCCGAAGTCCCAAAGTATTTAATGTTAAGCACAACTTAAGCTCGAGTTAATTAGTGATAAGCATTGGCCAATCACTCCGCGAGGTCATCACTTCGAGAGATTTTCATGCTTTACATCCAGAAATTCCCGAAGTGCCGAAGACTCGAAGTCTCGAAGAGATGAAGAGCCGAAAAGTCAATGTGCCGAAGTGAATCTGGACCATCCATCAGCGAGGACATGTGGAGACAGATCCTTCACTTCGGAGACTTAGCGCTCTGGGATATTTCCAAGCGCAACATTTGAAACTCCTGAAGCCCAAATTTTTGAAGAGAATCTGGACTGTTCATCGCAATGACACCTGGTGACAAATCATTCACTTCGGAGATTTTCCTCTGGGAGATTTCCAAGCACAACATTTGAAACTCCCGAAGACCGAAATTCTGAAGTGAATCCGGACCATTGAACTCAAATCAACAAAAACTGTTGATCTCTACAGTAGGTAAATATTACCTGAATCACATATCGTAATCAGATTGACAACCACACTTCATTGCAGGGATGTAAACTGCCTGGATGTTAATTTTCTAGAGTGGTCCCACAATTGGAACCATGGTATTTTTTGAAGGGTACATGGCATCTTGTGGGAGATTGCGGGCCCAAAAGTAGTGTGGACCCAAACCACCCTCAACAACTTCCACAATCATGTTCTTAAATGACATCAGGTCACCGCGTCACCTCCACTCATTCCACTCACTACCCTCAATCCTCTCACCGCTCGACACTTTTCCTCCACTCACACTCCCACCTACATACCACCCCTCTCCTAACTCAACACTTGTATCCTTCACTACACGTCGCCAAATACATACTCTCGTTATCTCCATCTTATTCACACCTCCTCTCACGTTTTGACATTTTTCCTCACATGTCATCTACCCTTGTATCCACTCATCCTGCCTCCCCATTGGATGCTCTCCTCCACATCTCCCCTCATGACCGTTGGGCTGCCAACCATTCCAGCGAAGTTATTCACAGGTATAGATGGCAGTTGACAAAGTCGATGCAAAGTGCACTTAGGTACCAAAATATCGTATACAGACAGAGAACATGGATATCATCCTAGTTTGATGCAACTAGTTCCAGAACACTCTAGAAGACTACCTTCTTCCTTAAGCAGATATATGCAAATATAGCTAGTTGTCTCTAGTGGCCCCCATCTCCCAGGCATTCCATCATTGGATGTAGAACTTTGTTCTGCCACTCCAAGTATTTTTCTGCCAATCTTAGTTCCTCCAGTGCATGCATCAGTTCTGTCTCAGAGACAGTAGTAGTTTTTAGTTGATTAATTCTAGCATTTTCTTAGATTAGATACAAGAGTGGTCTTCTGTGTGTGATAAGAACCACTCTTGCTGATTGAGTCTAGTGTCTTAGTGAAGTTTATAATTTATTTTACGAACAATTACCTAAAATTAGGTCTTAGTCCCCTAAGGACAAGAACCCATGCAACTCTGTTAAATAGGGGGTCTTTGAATGTTTTGAGGGTTGGATTTTTGGGAAAAGAATAACAATACATTAGACTAGTTGGACCCATTCTATGCGTGGATTAAATCTCTCTACCTGGTGAACATACTCTTGATGACAATGTTTTGGTCAAATCTTCATGTGTTTTTGTTCTTATCTTGAATACAGTTTTTGATTTGTGCAAAATACATTTCATTTCCTTTCAACTATTATATAACTTATTTTTACTGATATGAAACCTGTCAAATAGCTAATGCTTTGGTGAATATTCATTTTTATTGCAACCAATGGGAGTAATTGTGTTTTTGATACATGTTTAGTTCCTTGAAATGATATTGTAAGTATTGAACTTCTTGCAGCATATTATTCATTGAGTAGTTTGGTGTTTCCCCTTGTTTTCTATTATTTCAATGGTTTGTCATTAGTGTGCCACCAGATAAGGAGGACCTTCATCCATACCATTCTACCAACCCAACCTTGCTTTTATCTTGATAGAATAACCCTTTGACCAACCAACAAAAAATTAAAAGAAACAATCATTCTAAACTGATAGGTGGCCTAGCTTTTCCCTTTAGCAGTCAAGTGCAGACCTTAGGACCAACATGAACTTTGATGGCTCATGCTCCAATGAAGGTAATGGAGCTGGAATTATTTTATACTCACCTATAGGTAAAATTCACAACTTTTCCTATAGGTAAGAATTTTCTTGCACAAACAATGTCACTGAATTTGAAGCATTATTGCTAGGTATTGAAAATGCCTATAATTTAGGTTGTGGACACCTTATAGATTTTGGGGACTTTGATCTTGTTGTGAATCTTGTACATAAAATATATTCTCCTAGCAAAAAATTTAATGAAATTCTACACCCAAGTTGTTTGGATGCTTATCTCGAACTTATTATCATTCAACATCACTCATGTTAAGAGGGAACTGAATTCATGATCCAGATTTTATGAGCATAACTAAATGAATACAAATTAATGAGCAGAATGAAATGAATACAAATTATTAACAGGTGCTTAACACAAAACAACAGAGATACAATAAAACTATTTTTCTATTCAATAAGGAAATAAGCTGAAACTGTAAAATGCAGTGGAAAACAAGCTTGCTAGAATGGTGGCGGCTTATCTCTGAGAAGAGATGTGATGGTTGCACTCATTCGCAAGAAGATGGTTACAATGAGGCTCTGAATGCCTTTTTACAATAAATAGGAATGTCAAAAACCCTAGACATCCAAAAACCTAACCCTAGGAGATGAAGCGCCAAAAGTCATGTGGGCCCCGTTTGGGTAAGTCAGTACATCAACTTCCTAGGGTCGTAACTTTTGCATAAGATCTCTGTTTGACATGCTCAATACCTTGTTAGAAAGATATATCTGAGGACTAAAACTTTTATGTGAGAAAAATCAAAGTAACTTCCATGTTTCTCCCTTTTTTCTCAAAAAACGTCATTTAGGGCCTCAAAACGGCTTCGAAAGTTTCAAGATTCAAAAAACTGCTAAAACTAGTAAATTACCAAAATTGCCAGAAAACTGTTTTGAGCCAGTTGGAAAGGTGGGTGGCCACTGATATCTGCCTAGATCAATCCTCACTCCTTAGGAAGAAATGGTCTCGATTTCATTGAGTTCCCCCATAAGATGAGGAAATTTCTGCTGGATTTGGCCCCAAGTGAGCCACTTGCCTTGGTGCATGAGATGACCTGCTTTGACGACTTGATAAAGTTGGATCCTTTTCTATTGACTTCCCTTGATCTGTGTGTCCACAATCTGATGACAAGATTCCTATTATATGCAGTCGAGGTTGAGCTCTGTTGGTTTCAACTATTCTACTACTTCTGAGGTGTCCAATAATGGTGGGAAATAAGGGCGAAGGAGATCCACGTTGAACACTGGGTGCAAGCCAAGGAAAGGAGGAATGTTGAGCTCAAAATAATTATCCCCCATGACCTTGGTGATGGTGTAGGGCCCATAATGGAGTGGGGGAAGCTTCTAATGGGGTCCAGTAAGGCATTCTTTCTGTAAGTGAAACAAAACTTTGTCTCCCACCTGAAACTTATGTGGTACCCGATGTTGATCATGGCACTGCTTGTACTTTTCACTGGACTTCTGTAGTGTTACAGGTATGAACTAACTGAGAGGGGGGGGGG
>ML788785.1:490224-513278 GCA_009831015.1 Picea engelmannii
ATTTCACTGCCGGATCTTCCTTACACTAAAGGAACCTGCTCTGATACCAATTGTTACAGGTATGAAATAACTGAGAGGGGGGGGGGGTGAATCAGTTAGAGTAGATTATTAACCATTTCTCTCATTTTTAACTTTGAATCATTAATCTTAGTGGCAGTGAGTCTTTACTGTGAAATCCAGAGTTATAAATATAAAGCAGATAACATAAAGAACAACAATCACACACAGCATTCATTCACAAGTATGAGACAAAGATTTTTCAAGAGGAAACCCAACCAGGGAAAAAACCTTATCTTCTTAAGATGTTCAGCAAGCTCCAACTTCGTTACATCTCATCTTTTATGAGCACCAACTCATAGAGGCTACAACCTCTGATTGCCAGCACCAACTAGCTGAGAGCACCAACTCCCACAGAATCCCAGCACCCACTGGGTGGAAGCACCAACTTCCTTTTTACTTCAGCACCGAGTGAAGGCACTAACCTTCAGATTCTACAAGCACCCACTTGCAGAGAAAGAGATATACGTCTCCCTAGCACCACCCTACCACCCTAATTTGCCAAAATAAATATTGCTTATATCAACTTGTTCATTCTGATATAGCTTGCTTACCCTTTCTGCTGATCTTCTCTGTATTCTTCACTGTTTCTGATTTGTTGCTCTGCCTCACTGTCCTCTGTAGCCCATTCTCAGCATCTTCTCCTGTCACGCAGATTCTCCTCCTTTTCTCACATCCAGAGCGCTCCCTCTTTCTCACTTCAACAACAACAATTCATCTATGTTCCAGCGCATTATATAGATTCACCACATGCAGAGGTTTTCCTTGCGTTTCTCAACTCCAACTTCAGTTTCCCTTTCTTTCATTCTTTTTCTGCTTTTCGCATGCTAGCATTCTCCTTGATTTTCTAAACTGACTCTTTGCATGCCTCCTCTACGCATGCCACATCATGCAACACTGTGTTCCTCCTATCTTAACTGCCAGTCTAATTTTAGACTAAAAGTCTTTCTGCTTTTCTCAACTCCAACTGCAGTTTCCCTTTCTTTCATTCTTTCTTCTGCTTTTCGCATGCCATCATTCTCCCTGATTTTCTGAACTGGCTCTTTGCATGCCTCCTCTACGCATGCCACATCATGCAACGCTGCGTTCCTCCTGTCTTAACTGCCAGTCTATTTTTAGACTAAAAGTCTTTCCACCGTCCAGAGTGATTAGAGAAACCAAATTGTTTCAGCATAGTTTCCAACACTGTGTTTCAGCCCAACGCTGTGTTTCAGCATATGTATCAACACTATGTTTCAACAACTGTTCCAACCCTGTGTTTCAGCATATGTACCATTACTGTGTTTCAACTGTTACAGCACTGTGTTTCAGCATAAGTTCCAGCTCTGTTTCAGCATTGTGTTTCTGCATCTGTGATCCAGCATTTGTGTTCCAGCATCTGTGTTCCAGCATTTGTGTTCCAGCATCTGTGTTCTAGCTTCTATGTTCCAGCATCTCTTGTGCGTGCTCCATAACCAACCGATTGCCATCACTGACAACCTTGACAGTCTGCATCTTCTGTGTTTCAACATCTGTGTTCCAGCATCTGTGATTCAACTTCTGTGTTTCAGCATCTGTTGTACCATCATTTGTGTTCCAGCACTTGTGCGTGCTCCATAACCAACCGATTGCCATCAATGACAACCTTAACCATCTGCGTCAGCTTCTGTGTTCCAGCTCTGTTTCAGCACTTTGTTTCAGCATCTGTGTACCAGCATTTATGTTCCAGCACTTGTGTTCCAACATTTGTGTTTCAGCATCTGTGTTTCAGCTTCTGTGTTCGTGTTCCATCGTCTCTTGTGCGTGCTCCATAAACAATCGATTGCCATCAATGACAACCTTAACCATCTGCTTCAGTCTTTTTTTATAGCCATATCTCCAACATGTAGGATATCCTGAACCTATTGGAAGATGTGTTGGATATTCTCAATGAATTGGGTGTCTTTGTTAGCTTCATTTGGAGTAGGATGTGAGTTAGTCGAGGTGACTATAAGGGGAAGTGCAACATCTATGGGACCCAATGGTTGGAATCCCAACCCTTCCTGAAAGGGGCTGTGGTTGGTTGAGCTATGAAGGGATCATTTGTAGCTATGCTGGACATAGGGAAGCCTCTCATCCCATGTGTGAGGGTGCTTGTAATTATACATGTGAAGGATATGCACAACCATTCGATTTATGACCTCGGTTTGGCCATCTGTCTGGGGGTGGACGGTTGTGGATTTGGTGAGCTTGGTGTTCAGTAGTGACCAGAGGCTCGACCAGAATGTACTGAGAAATAAACTTTACCGGTATGAGATAATGGTTTGTGGGATTCCAAAATGTACCCAGACTCATTCAAAGAAGAGATTGGCAGTGGCATTTGTTGTGATGTTCTTCTTGCAAGAAACCAAAATTGCCATCTTAGAAAAGTGATCAACAACCACACAAACACAGTGATTTCCCTGCTTGGTGGATGAAAGGCCCAACATATAGTCCATTGAGATGGATTCCCATGGCCTGTCAGGAGTAGGAAGAGGGGTGTACAGGCCCTGTTTCTTAGTGGTCAGTTTGGTAATAGTGTAGACAGTGCAGGACCTGATATACTTGCTGACCTCCTGCCGAAGTTTCGACCAGTAGAAATGTTTTTGTACCATCACAACTGTCTTTTTGATGCCGAAGTGTCCTGCCACCTGACTGTAGTGGGATTCTCAAATCAACTTCACTCGCTCTCTTGATAGAACATAGATATTGCTCAGATGACACAACAACCCATCCTGAAGATGAAAATTATTGACAATTGTGTTTTCACCCAACATTTGGTAGGTGGTGGTGAAGTTTGGGTCTGTCTCATAGAGTTGGGTCCATCCAGAGGTCTCATGGCCGTAAGAGTCTAGTAGCGTAGTGAGTTCCACAACTGACGGTCTATTGAGGAAATCAATGACATGGTTGGTGCTTCATATTTTATACTTGATGATGAGGTGGAATTACTGCAAGTATGTGGACCACTTTTGATGGCAGTCATTCTGCAACTTTGCTTATGTCTGCATGAACTGTAGTGGCTTATGATCAGTGTGGATGACTGTCTCCTTCCTAAGAATGTAATGTCTCCATTGGCAGCAGGATTTCACAATGGAGTACATTTCTTTGTTGTAAGTAGGTTACTTAGGGACAACATATGATAGTGTATCACTATGATAGGCCATGGGGTTGTCGTGTTGAGTGCGAATGGTGCCCATAGCATAGTCTAAAGCATCTATCTCGATATCAAAGGGTTGTTGCAGGTCTGGTAGTGAAAGCCCTGGGGTTGAGAACAAGTGCTGCTTCAAATCATTGAACGCTTATTGTTGAGACCGACCCCACACAAATTTCGCCTTACAACCACCCCTGGTTATTTGGCTAAGGGCCCATGCAATATGGGAGAATCATACACGAACCTGTAGTAGAAATTGGCAAGGCCCAAGAAGCTCCAAAGCTCAGTTAGTGTGGTTGGGGTTGGCCAGTCACGGATGACTTGGATCTTGGCTGGATCCACATGTACACTATGTTGATCAATGATGTAGCCCAGGTAATGGACCCTGTCCATGCCGAAGGATCATTTTTCCAAGTTGGCATATAGCTTGTGCTGCTGCAGGGTGTGCATAACCTGTTGAATATGCTGCAAGTGTTCGGCCTAAGTCTTGTTGTAAATGAGAATGTCATCCAAATACACCACTACAAAAGTATTGGTGAATGGTCAGAGGATATCGTCCATCATCCTCATGAAAGTGGCTAGAGCATTTTTCAAACCAAAGGGCATGACCAACCATTCAAAAAGGCCTTCCTTTAACTTAAAGGTGGTCTTCCATACATATGTCTGTTCTATCGAGACCTGGTGGTATCCAGACTTCAAATCAATCTTACTGAAGTATTTGGCCCCTGTGAGTTGATCAAGGAGGTCGTCGATTCAGGGAATCGGGTATGGGTTTCTGACTGTGATTTTATTCAGAGCCCAGTAATCAATGCAAAATTGCCAGGTTCCATCTTTATTTTGTACCAACACAATTGGGCTCTTGCAAGGTGATGAGATGGGACAAATGTGCCCATTGTGGATCAGTTCTTGGATCTGTTGCTTGATCTCCTCATTCTCTAAAAGAGAGCAGTGATAGACTAGCCCATTGGGAAACGGTGTGACGCGGGTCAGATCGATGGGGTGTTTGACCTGGAAGTGCAGAGGTGCCCCGGTAGGCGAGGAGAAGATATCTGAGTATTCTTCCATGACCTTATCTACTTTCTTTTTTCTGTGTGGAGAGCTCGGTTGTAGATACCCTGGATGTGGTTGTGATCTTTCTCTCATTCTGAGAGAAAATCATGAAGAAGACAAACTTCCCCGTCTGAGAGATGACCTTCCTTCATTTCTTAGCAGAGATCAAGGAAATAGCACTAGGTGGGACTGCCTCGGGTATCCTGTACAATTTCCTGTTCAAAGTAATAATAACACTACGAGGCCTAGACTCATATACAACATGATGTTTCCATAAATAAGGTTGACCCAAAATAACATCATAAACTTCGAGAGGAGCAACATGAAACAATACCTCATCTTTGAAGGCCTTGATGTCGTATGACAGTCAACACTATTGGCTGACGTGGAGATCGCTTCCTTGGCAGAGCCATCCAATGGTGTAGGGTTGTGGGTGTGGTGTTGTCAGTAAGGCCAGCCGCTTGATGACCTCTGTTGAGATGAGATTCTTTTGGCTACCGCTATCAATGATGAAGTGCAATGGGGTGCCTTTTACCCACATCTATGAATGGAAGAGGCACTCTCCTTCTTTTGGCTCATCTAGTTCACTAGGCTGGAGCTTAGTGGTAGCAACGGTGGCACTGGGTTTCGCATCAATGATCCCTCTTCCCCTTTCTGGTTCTGACTTAGAGTCAGAACCTGCATATGATTTAGTGGCTTTCACTTCGGCCACCAGTGACTACTTTAAGAGGCAGTCAGCAGTGTTATGCCAAGGGATATTATGGAAGTCGCACCACTTCCCAGTATCTTTCTTTGTATTTCCAGTGTCCTTCTTTACTTGCAGTTTGGACTAGTTGTCCTGATACTATCCATATTTTCTTCATTATTTATTCTGTGGGTTGGGATCACCCTTTCCTAGCTTTTGTTGTGAGGGGTTCCAAGGCCCAAATTACCGCATCTTTTTTTTGAGATTTTTCTCGATTTTGACGATAGATCGGTAGGCTACGCCCAAGGATGAGATGTCCATAAATTCCATTTTGGTCTGGATGTATCTATGCAGATCACTACAATACTTGAGCACCATATGTCACTCTGAATTTTTGTTACCCAACTTGGTGCACAAGGTATGGAATATATTTTTTAAATCTGGCACTGCTTGGTCTCTTTCTTGCCGCAATGTGGTCCATTTGTTATACAAGTCATCATAGCTTCCAACATGGTAGTATTGTTCCTTAATAACATCCATGAAGGATTCTGAGGTGGTTGTGACTATAAATAATGAGGGTTCCTCTGTTTCCTTTTGCTCACAAAAAGTTTTCCACCAATATTTGACATGGGGAACAACTTTGAGGAGTGCAAAAGTAATATTTTCTCTATTTGAAAAGTTATGGACAAAAAAATACCCTTCTAGTAGATTCAACCACTTCTCTACAACATATACGTCTATATAACCTTCAAATATAGGAATATTGAAGTTTATTTGTACCTTGAAGGGGGCAATGACTCCATTCGAAGAAGATGTGTCACTTGTTGGTAGCCACCGAAGGATTTGCGTGAAACTATCCATCATCTCGTTCGTCTATTGCATAAGGGATTCCTCAATCAACAGTTTGAAAGGATCTCATGTCCCATCATATTTATTTTCTCCTTCCATGAGAGGTCTCTTGGGCATGCGAGAGATTTTTTCCTCAAGAGAAACAAGCTCGAGACCCAACTCTTTGTACTCAGACCTCGTTGGGGACATGCATCAAGATGACAAGGAGAAGACCGCTCTGATACCACTGATTTGAATTTTATGAGCATAATGAAATGAATACATATTATTAATAGGTTCTTAACACAAAATAACAGAGATACAATAAAATTGGTTTTCTATTCAATAAGGAAATAAGTTGAAACTGTAAAATGCAGTGGAAAACAAGCTTGTTGGAATGTTGGTGGATTATCTCTGAGAAGAGATGTAATGACTGCGCTCATTCACAATAATATGGTTACAATGAGGATCTAGAGTCCTTTTTACAATAAACAGGAATGTCAAAAAACCTAGACATCCAAAAACCTAACCCTAGGAGATGAAGCGCCAAAAGTCATGTGGGCCCCGTTTGGGTAAGTCAGTACATCAACTTCCCGGGGTCGTAACTTTTTCATACGATCTCCATTTGACGTGATCAATACCTCATTAGAAATATATATCCGAGGACTACAACTTTTGTGTGAGAAACATCGAAGGTACTACCATGTTGCTCCCCATTTTCCCAAAAAACGTCGTTTAGGGCCTCAAAACGGCTCCGGAAGTTTCAGGACCTGAAAACTGCTAAAAATAGTAAATTACCAAAATTGCCAGAAAATTATTTTGAGCTAGTTGGAAAGGTGGGTGGCCACTGATATCCACCTAGATCAATTCATGGCCGACAAGTTAGCTGTTTTTGCAGCCTCTCCTACTCGGAAAATTCTGCCATTGTACTTTTCAATATTTATATCGTCCTCATATCCCTGACAATGTAGATTCATGGCAGGTCTTCCCAAGTGATGAAAGCATCTATGCTTTCATACAAAATTAACCATATAAGCCCAAGGAGATTATATCCATGGAAAACAACAAAAATATCAAGGGCTTGACTCCTCTAGAAAGTTCATTTTCATCAAGTGATGTAGGCAACAAGGAAAAGCACAAAGAAGAGGAGTAAAAAATGAAAGTGGGTGAAACCATTTCCTTGAACATTGGAACACCCGATTCCCCAAAGAATGTTAAGATGGGTGCCCAATGTACTGAAGAAGAAAAGTTGAAATTCATTGAGTTACTTCATGAATTTCAAGATGTTTTTGCTTGGTCATACGAGGATCTTCGTGGTTTTGATCTTTCTCTTATACAACATGTCATTCCTATCAAGGAGGGTATAAAACTAGTTAGGAAAAAACAAATACCCATTAACCCCGCTCTTGAAGCTACTATTAGGAAGGAGTTGGAAGAACTCTTGAAATCTAGGATAATTTTTTCTGTTAAGTATTCTAAGTGGGTTTCTAATTCGGTTCCTATTCAGAAAACAACTGGTCAGATCCGATTGTGCATTGATTTCTACGGATTGAATAGAGTGAGGGTAAAAGACCATTTTCCTCTCCCTAACATGAAAATGATTTTGTAGCAAGTTCTAGGGTCACAAATGATGTCCTTGATGGTTTTTCTAGTTATAATCAGATTAAGGTAAAACAGACTAATAGTTACAAAACCACTTTCACTACACATTAGGGCACATTTTCTTATGAATGCATGCCTTTTGGATTATCTAATGTAGGTGCCACTTTCCAAAGAGATATGTAGGTATATTTTGACAATCTGATTGGTAAGATCATTCAAATTTATCTTGATGACTTGACCGTATATTCAAAGAACCGATTGGATCCTTTTGGTCATCTTAGAAAAGTTCGACATTTTTTTAAATCCTTCTAAGTCTATCTTCAGTGTTACCAAGGGAAATATCCTGGGTCATATTGTTTCTTATTCAAGGATAAGCATAGATCACAAAAGGATCGCTACTATTCTGAACCTTCCGGCCCCCACTTCCAAAAAGGAGGTCCAAGCCTTTATGGGCATTATCAACTTTGTCCGTAGATTTTTTCATGATTTTGCTTTAATGGTGAAACCAATTCACAACTTCTCAAGCAAGATCAATCCTTCTCTTGGAATGAAGACATCGAGAATTCTTTCATAAGGATTAAGAACAAAATCAGTTCTGCATCGGTTTTATCGAAACTAGACTTTGAGAAAGACTTTATTATATACACTAATGCCACAAAAAAAGTAGTTTCTGCTATTCTTGTACAATGTGATGACCAGAATAACGAAAAACCAGTACCTTACATGAGTCAAAGTATTCTTATATTGAAAAGCATTCTTTCACTCTTGTTAAAGTTGTGGAGAAATTTCGCCACTTTATCCTAGGCAAGCACACACTGGTAAAAGTACCTTTGCCTGCTGTCAAGTTTTTGCTCTCACAGAGTTATCTTTCAGGGAAGCTTTCACATTGGCTTGCCAAGATCCAGAAGCATGATTTAATCCTCATGACTTCGAAAACAATTAAGGGGCGAGACTTAGCCCTTCACTTGGCTCAACATGCTGAAGCAAGTGAAGAAATTGATGAAGAAGATAATCCTCTATCAACACTATTTTACATTGATAGTCAAATCATTCCTATAGATGAACATCCCTGGTATAAAAATCTGGTGTATTACTTGCAAAATCATAAATGTTTAGACAACTTAGATACTCATCAAAGGAGAAGGCTCTGTATTGAGTCTTCCAGGTATGTTATTTTAGGAGACTTCTTATTCAAGAGATCTGCAGATGCTATATTACTTCGGTGTGTAAATAATGAGGAAGCACAAAACTATTACAAGAAAACCATGGATCTTCAGATTTTGTTATTCATGTGGTTGGCCACTTTTCTTCTAAATCTACTTCTTTTAAGATCATCAGGAAAGGGTATTATTGGCCTTCAATTTTTTGAGATTCTTATAACTTTTCAATATCTTGTGACAAGTGATAAAAAATTGTTGGGAAAGAATGTCTTTATGACATGCCTCTGCAACATGTCCTCCTTGATTTTCCTTTTTCGAAATGGGTTCTGGACTTTATCGGTCCTATTAATCCTCCATCTTCAACAGGGAAGGTTTTTATCTTGATAGCCACAAATTATTTTATGAAATGGATTGAAGTTGTCCCACTTAAACATTCACAGGATGAACAGGTTATTTCTTTCCTTGAAACTAATATTTTCTCCAGATTTGGCATTCCTTTAGAAATTATTACAGACAACGGTCCTGCTTTCATTTTTTCTAAGTTGACTTAGTTTCTATCTTAGTTGGGATTCAAACATTTTACCTCATCAACTTATTACCCTCAAGAAAATGGGCAAGCCGAGTCTACTAACAAAAATCTTGTTATAATTATCAAGAGGCTCATTGAAGATAAGCCTCGTCAATGGCACACCCTCCTCACTTATGCCCTGTGGGAAGATTGTACTACTACGAAGGTAAGCACAGGTTGCACTCCCTTTCATCTTGTTTATGGTCAAGAAGTTATTCTTCCTACCAATATGGAACTTTCTTCCCTACGACTGATGCTACAGATTGAAGAATTAAATTCTTCTAATGTCTCTCAAAGAATAAACACATTGTTAGGTTTAGAGGAACAAAGGATGTTTTCCTTAGAGAGCATAAAGAGAGGACAACAAACCGTAAAGAAATATTTCAATAAAAGAACAAAAGTTGTCAAATTTAAAGTCAATGAAAAAGTCTTTCTTTGGGATTCAGCCCATGTTGATAGAGGAAGACATTCAAAGTTTCAAAAATTATGGCTGGGTCCTTTTAAAATGAGTTTTGTCATGGGCGCAAATTCTTATCTTCTAAAGGACTTAGAAGAGCGATTATTCTCCTATAGTACTAATGGTTCCCACTTGAAACACTATGTGGAACTAGTTTGAAGGTTAAAACACTACATGAAAGACACTTTTGTATCATAATTTTATGTTTCACTGCTTTGATTTTGCTTTGTTATTTTTCATTTTCTGTTGTTTTCTTTCTGTTGTTTGTCTTTTATTAATTTCTTTTTATTTTCAGAAATAAACTCTGGATCAGTTTTCCCATAGCAATGCTATTCTGTAAGTATTGTTAATCAATAACAATCAAGTTACACAGCTTTCATGATGTCCCCCTTGTAGACATCACTGAAATTGCTTTCTGCATCCAGTACTGTTGTTAGATAGATAATTGGATTTTCATCCCTACTCTGTGTCTTTCCTTTATCCCCTCCAGCCTGACATTCAAAAGAGCACACCATACATTTTTCTCCTTTAAACAATCAATGCTTTCATTGTTTCCAATCGAATGTTATTCATACAGGATTAAAACCCTCATACATAACACTTTTCATGAGATATTCCCAAAGTCCCAGATCATTTTTTCCCTTAAACCACCTCACTTCCCTTGTTGCATAATCATTATCATATTTAATTCTTTGATCTAATGTTCACCTGGTCAACAAAACTAGACATTCTGAGTTCTTAATCTGTTGGAAACAAATTTCCCTGTGGATTCACCAGTTTGTTGATGATTAAAAATGCAACGATGAATACTATGCTCACAAATGATTTCCAGGCTTTATTATTTAACTATATTAAAAATAAACTAGTAGGTGGGACCCCCTTGTTAGACTTATGACACTATGGTGGAAATCATCGCTTATATTTTGTTTTCTTATGTGATGGTACCAGCATAGTCTTCTACAGTTCATGTGTTTTAGATCATGGTTTAAAATGTTATAGTGATATATGTTGGTTGGATGATTAAAACATGGCACTAGATGGCTTTGATGAGCTCTCACAGAATATGTTAAGACTTCCCTATGGAGGAAATAATTGTTATTTAGTTTTGGTTTTGATATCGTATTAAACATGGTATTAAATGGTTTAAATGATCTTTGATAGAAGTTAATAATGTTACCCTTTGGATAAAAGGACTATACTCAAGTTCTAATATTGTATTGTTATGACAAAGGATGGGTGGTCTTGACCCTTGATACTATGGTTATGTGGCTTGTTTAAGTTTCATAAATGGTTGCAGATTGAATTATGTTCCTAGCACATTGTTATTTTGACATTACCAAGGGGTGGCACACTTTGAAAAAGTGATATGGCAATGGATATTTGGTTGATTAATGGTATAGTGCTATGGTCAATTGGCTTGGCTCGTACTTTGAATTGAATGAAGTTGGAAGGGAGAAGCGATGTGCATTTACTACATGTCACTCAAACTCCCCTCGAGCCCATCACCCTAGTCATTCTTGCATTTTGTTTTGGCTCTGGTGGTTGTTGTTGCTCTGCCTTGTTGGGTTGTGAAGGATATATATAGTCTTGTTTTTCCTCGCGCGGGATTTTCCAGGTATGGGTTTTCTTACTCTTCCATCCATGATAGTTACTCTACCTTTTGAATCAATTTTTGGCTCTGATTGCTCATGGTCATTTTGTTTCTTAAGTTGTTATGATACTTTTGGACTGTGTATTGGTGTTTTTGTCCTTGGTTTCTCATAGTGGTGGTTCTAGACTGTTGGAATTCTTAAAATAAATGGTCATGGTGCTCTTATTGTGTGTAGTCCTTTGCATGGAATTGTTGAATACATATTGCATTTGAGCCTACTTTTCCATAAGATCTGTATATGGGTTGGCCTCTTTGTTAAAATTGGTTATCATACTTTTCAAAAGATCTGAGCTTTGTGAGTACCCTACCTATGGATTAACAATACAGGTCTCTGTGATTAAGTTTTCTCACTCCATGTTCGTCTCTGTGGCTAGTGTACACACATTATTTTGACCCTGTGGGTTTTAATGAGAACTGATGAAAGATTAAAGTGTTTTGTGCCTTGTCTTGGAAAAACCCTGAGTTGTTAGCTACTTTCTATAAACTCACTATTACCTGGTAAATATTACATAGTATTGAATTTAACGCGACCCAAAAGTTGATGGAAGCATTGTACATGCTTTTTGGTCGGGCATGGGTTTGTGCTTGGTTGCTCATTTTACAATGTTGATTAAAGGGATTGGCTTCATTTTGTTTCCTGTTGGAAATGATTGTATGTTGTTTTGGAAACCCTTACAATCGAGGGCATTGTTATATATTGTTTTTATGTGGTAAATTGTGATAGGAAATGAGTTTTTTGTGTTATTCGAATACTAAAACCTCTTGTCTAACCACCTGTTCATACCTTCCACTAGTTGTCTTAAACCCTAAATATTACATTGATATCATTTTACTCCAGTTCGATGGTTGATGGGATCACTGTGCATGCTTGGTTACTTGGGAATGATTTTGTTGAGTTCCTCATTTGGAAATTATGGAAGAAGTTTGTACATAATTATTTATTTGAAGCTTGGGCTCGAAGTATTGAATGCTATTTGGTTCAATCATCATGTTGATTGTATTAAAAGGGACACATGTGTGCAAATTGTTTGAGGCCCAAATAAGAGTTATAATGTCCAGTTTGGTTAAGTTGAACAATATTGAAATAATTGTCGTAAACAGTGTGCGTGTTCCTGTTGGTTTTAAAGGATTTAGCATTGGAGTTAATGTATGGTTGTCTCTTAAAGGCTATTGTGGTTTCTTACAGCGATTGCAATGTTGTTCGTTATGATTGTCATATAATGATTATATGGATACAGTGGTTGTTGTAATTAAATAATTCTAAGCATATAGATTATTGTTTGGAAGCCAACAAGCAATTATTCAACGAAAGTAACATTTTAAACTATTGTTTTGAAAAAGTGAACAGTGTTAAACTTTCAAGGTCTGTACAGAGATATATTTTGATTCCATGTTTTGATTTATTTTCAATTGAACAATATCCATATCAATTCCTTATCATTCTATCATTTTTCACCCATTACATTCCCCTCATAATCCCAATATCACTTATTGCATCCATGTTCTGTGAAATAAATTTAAAAGGAAAAGTCTTTGTAAAAGTGACAAATGAATAACACAATAAGGGTTGGTGACTGATATTTTGATATTTTATTACATAGTAAAGTGTTTGATTAATTGTTGAACAGTATTCATGTATTAATCCCTTATCATTATACCAGTTTTTGCTAATTACACTCCCTCCATATTTCCCATGAACCCTATCACCCCCTATTCACTTGGCAGTTAAGGAATGGTTTGTTATGGATGGATTTGCATGAATCTCTTATCAATTCTTGAGCCAATTTTTTATTTATGTAAGCAGAGTGTCATGTAATTTTTATTAAGAGATTCATTACTGACTAATTGCTACTACAAGATGAGATTTTTCAGTAGGGGAAGTAATGGAAGAAATAATAGAGGCAGGGGAAATTGGAACCGAGGCCATAGAAGGCCTATATTTTCCATCCATTTTGATGTTGATCCCCAATAATTGAACTAGTTGTTCCAAGTTGGGTCCTTTAACTAGATTGGTCATGGAATAGTGCACCCTCGGCAAAAAATACCTCCTTTCAAGCCTCATAACATCCCTGGCATTCTCATTCCTCCACACGTGTCCTTGCAACCAAAAGTTCCCTCAAATAATGGATGGAAAGAGATTGTCAACCCACCCGTCTCTCACCATTGTGGTTGGCCCACTATTTCATTGCCTTTGCCACCACCTATCAATCCTGATGTCCAATTTCTCGTGCTGATTCACCTTTTAAATATTCACATGCTAGTAAAAGACTAAAAAATGATATTCCCCAACCTGTACAAGATAAAGAAAAAATGATTTCCTCCCCTTCTTCTCCCTCCAATGATTCCTCAAAGTCTGTGTCTTCCTGCATTCATTTGAAGGATGACTATTCCCATGTTATTAGTGAGATACAACCTCAAGGGTCTAACCAACCATGGGCTACTTCCAGGAAATCAAAGGGAGACAACAATGAAAAAAGGAAAATTGCCTCCCAGAGTGGCAAGTATGGTTTTTAGATTATGTGTTTTTATGATTTGAGTTGATGAAGACAGTGCTAGTGGTTTTCATAATTTTTGGACAACAAGCTCTGTTTTGGTATTTTGTGGATAATATGGATAATGTGGATGATGTGGATATTTATATATTTTTTGGATATGATATAAATTATTTTTGATATTTAAATATCTAGTTTGAAGGATATTTAAGGGAGATACAAGGTGGCATATGGTCAAATGATTATTCTTTTTGTGTTATATTTTATGATTTGAGAGGAGGAAATTAAGGGAGTCACAAGGGTTCCCACCTACCTAGTTATTATTAATTAAAGACCCTTAACTATATTATTATTATTTATTTCTCCTAAACTAATTAGTTAAGTCAAACTAACTTAACTAAAGAAAGTAGTTGAACTACTTCAACTTATTTGGAAAGAATAAAAGTTGAATGAGAAGAAGAAACAAAGGGAGAATAGAAAGAGAAAGCAATACTAAGGTTTGCTCTTTGGTTGCATGAGATAGTTTCAATTTTCATTCATTTTTGAGTTTATTCAAAGCCTAATTCTCTTTTTGACAGCAGGGTCTTATTGTAGACAGCAAGGTTCAAGACTGAACCAAACTTTTCAGATGCTTGTTTTAGAGGTGTTGATCCATCCTTAATAGTCTGTGTATTCTTGTTTGTTTATGAATTAAGTTTCATGGCTGATAAAGGATATATTGTAGATTCAAAATGGTAGCAGTTTATGGCAAGTTGATCCAGATTATAAATTGCAGTTTTACTTGTTTGTTAGAGTCTTTTTGTATGGTGTTCATCGGGGATATCTAAATCATACTTTGGTCCATTCCCTCACATGGGTTTTGTAAAGAGAAAGAACTTTTAATATCTCAGAAAGAAATAAAATCAGATTTCTATTCTGTCTCATATATGTATATTTATGACTTTGTTACTTTTTTCTTTTTGAGCTCCATGTTTCCTTTATTATAAAATCCTTGTATATTACATAAACTTATATTAATTTTGTTTTATATTGCAACATTATTTTCATTAATAAATCAACCTCAATCCTAGTAAGTAATAATTACGGATTGGGAGAATATTTTGAGGCTATAAAACCCAGGGTGACATTCTTGACTATCTTGTCCTAGCCAGGCAATATTCGGAAATGAATGAGTAAGGTAATTCATACCTTTTCCTCAACAATGTCATTCGGTAAAATTGTGTTTCTTAGTGTGTTTCTTTAGTATGCATTAGTATGCATTTGTAGTTAGGAAATCCGGTAGTCACGATATGTTCCTGACATAGAGTGATCCAACAATTCATATTCTCCTCGATCTTAACGACCATTGATCCATGTATTAACACCTGATTGGTCCATGATCTCTATTTAAAGATCATAGAGGGTCATTTGTCGATGATCAATTGTGATAAACTCTCTTGTAAAATCTCTCTGTAATATTTTTCTTTTGCATTAATAAACTTCTCCAAGTGGTCGTGTTGGCTGGGGCCATGGATGTTTTCTCATAGGGGTTTTACTATGTTAAAAAATCGGTGTGTTGATATTTGATCTAGTTGTGTGAGTGATTATTGAAGGCGTTTGTCCTCTGTTGGAATACATGTGTTTTTGAACAAAGTGAAGGACAATTAAGGCAAGTGGAGGAAAGGAAAGGAAAGGAAAGGCATGGCATGAGAAGGCATGGCAAGGAAAGGCATGAGAAGGAAAGACAAGGCAAGGAAAGGCATGGGAAGGAAAGGCATGGAAAGGAAAGGCAAGGCAAGTGAAGGCATGGAAAGGAAAGGTAAGGCATGGTAAGGCAAGGCATGACATGACAAGTGAAGGAAAGTAAAATGAAAGTGAAGGCAAGGAAAGGAAAGGAAAGACATGGCATGGGAAGGCACGACAAGGAAAGGCATGGGAAAGAAAGTCAAGGCATGGGAAGGAAAGGCAAGGCAAGGTAAGGCATGGGAAGGAAAGACATGGCAAGGAAAGGAAAGGAAAGTGGAGGCATGGCAACTCAAGGAAAGGCATGGAAAGGCAAGGCATGGGAAGGCATGACATGGAAAGGAAAGGAAAGGAAAGTGAAGGCATGGCAAGGCAAGGCAAGGCATGAAAATTCAAGGCATGGCATGGAAAGTGAAGGCAAGTGAAGGCAAGGCATGTCATGGGAAGGCATAGAAATGAAAGGCATGGGAAGGTTTGGGAAGGAAGGGCATGGCAAGGTAAGGCAATGCAAGCTTAAACTAGGTTTTAGATAACAAATGCATGCTGAAATGAAATATGACACATGACAACCCTACAATATTCAAGACATGATATCCCTAAAGAGCTGAAAATTATGACATAAATGTAATAAAAGGTGCCAAGGTGTATTCCTAGGGTTTAATTGTGAGGCATGGAAATGGTATGGCATTGCTTATTCTTTTGTTATTCTTGTTTCATTGCAATGTTTATTTTTTTGATATTCTTTTTCTTGTTTATTTTTTTGTTATCTTTTGTTATGTTTATTTTTTTGTTATTTTTTATTTTTCTTGTTATTCTTGTTTCATGGAAAGTCAAGGCAAGGCATGGGATGGGATGGAATGGCAAGGCAAAGAATGGGAAGGCAAGGGAAGGGAAGGAAATTCATGGCAAGGAAAGGCATGAGAAGGAAAGGCAAGGAAAGGCAAGGCATGGGAAGGCAAGGTAAGGCAAGGCATGGCATGACATGGTAAGGTAAGGAAATACATGGCAAGGCAAGTGAAGGTAAGTGAAGGCAAGGCATTGCATGGTAAGGAAAGGAAAGGAAAGGAATCGTAAGGTAAGGTAAGGCATGGAAAGACAGGTGAAGGTGAGTGAAGGCAAGGCAAGTGAAGTCATGGCAAGGAAAGGCATGGAAAGGTATGGGATGAAAAGTGATGGAAAGGCAAGGAAATGCAAGTGAAGGAAAGGCAAGGAAAGGAAAGGAAATTCATGGCATGGAAAAGTGTATTTTAACAACAGTCAAAATATTTTACATACCAAAATATTTTAAGGCAAGGTATATTTTAACAACATTCCAAATATTTTAACAGTAGCCAAAATTATTCCTTTTACATACCTATGGTCATTCAAGTATACCATCGAGATCACTTCTAATACTAAAAGTCTCCATTAAATCCTAGTGCTCGGAGTAAGGAAAGAAGTATTGTACCTTTGATGAGGCATTGTTTGTAGTTGGAGGTTTGTACTAATAACCAAGTTTGTAAATTGGTATATGACTTGACGTGGTTTATAATATTGAAATACATAACTACTTTTCTTTCATGTTCTTTCACCATGTGTCAGATATTCTTCTTTAATAACCATCGACCCAATCAGAAATTAAATGCCTTTAGAGTCTGTTATTGATCGCATGAGGGTCTTCTTTCCCTCGAAGCATTGTACCATCCAATAATCAATGCCCAATTCATTATCTCTTGGGGAAATCACTGCGTATATGTGCCCTACAAAAAATGGAGTGCCAAAATTTGAGTGCACTAAATGACCAAAGAATAAAACATTGATGTTATTTATTCAAAATTTAATAGAAGGAATCAATGAACATGGCAATACAAGATTTCAGAATCATCCAATTCATTACTACTACATGGACCACAGAAGCAAGAAATTTTTCTCATCCATATTTCAACTATTGCATTGTCTGATGTTCTAACTGAATGGAATCCATGAGTTCCATGGGTTGTTTTGAATTCATACCACTATGATCGATATACATAGACCAGCTCCCAAAAATATTTATGTACATGTCCTTTCCTATGTGATTGATCTTCACGGTTTATTGTTCCCACTCCCATTAATGAAGAACACCATTCAACAATGGATTTTTAATCTTGAATGAGGGAAGTAGTTGTGAACTTCATTTATTTCATGTGTAATTCTCTTTTTCTGCATGCACCTACTCCATCATGCTCCCCTTTCCTTTGCCCAGACTCAAAATAGTTCCAAATGTGTGATACCTTTAGTTTTTTGTGCAACATACACAACCATTGAAATACACAAGAATTTTTGAATTGGCCTACGCAACCATCTGACCAAATCCAATGTCGATCCATATGTATGTTCTTCTCCTTAAGGTGATTGTAGGACAATTGAAAATAATGTTGTGCATAGGCTAATTCATGGCACCGATCATTTATTATGTAGAAGTGATACTCTTTCAATATAACTTTTTTTTGTTCAGTACTATCTGGTCCATGCCTGTATGTGATATGGACCATTATGATGACATTCTCTGAGTGATAATATTGGCTTTGAATCTTATTTTGCGGTTGAAGGGTGTAGTTCTCAGCAAAATCAACCATTGATAACACAGTGAAAATAGGAAATGTATCTATCCATATTCTAAAATGCTCGTCCTACCATCGAGCCACATGGACATGGTAAAAATAATGTCATGTCTTTTTGATGAAGTCCTTCATGAAGTCACAAACTCGTACTTGGGAAGTAACCAATTGTATCTTTTTTCTTTCCTATCCTCCATCAATATCATATGTCACATATTTAAATATCTGCAAGGCAACCTCCTTCCTCCCAAATTCATACTCATCTCTTACATGGATGCACTTGCTTAGTAATTCCATTCCACCGCACCTAGGGCATGTACCATCTAAGCATGTTTTTTGATCAAATGTAAAACCCTATGGATTTATACACAAGATGTTGTGAATAAAGTCTCTAGATGACGACAATGACAATATAATTGAGGATTCCTGCAAAAGGGTGTTATGCAAAACACAAAATATATGTGTGTGTGTGTGTGTGTGTGTGTCATAATAATAACCATACTCAATGTGATATCTACACCAACATGTGTTATGAATTATGTTTATTTGAGCATACCAAGGATTGCATTTATGGAAATATCTTTGGCCCAAGTTAAGTGTAATATGTACTATTTTGAATCTCTCATACAATTATGTCTATGTAATGTCAAGAAAGTGTTTAATATTGGGTTCATGGTACCTATATCCCCTTCTCAATTTTAGTACATATTTTTTGGTTGGATTAAGGCCTAATGTTCTCATGCTATAAATATTTAACAAGTCCCTTAACCGCTCCAATTAACTTCATGTCAGAATGAGGTGTCCTACCAGTGAAGGCCCACAAATATGTTGGGATACCTATATTGAGGCTATCTCGTCTATGATAATAATTTTTAAGGGTTTTTACATTTCATTTCAAGAGGTGATAGGTTTGTTGTAGAAAACGATGTTTTCTCGTGATCTTTCCAATAATTGATTGTAACAAGAAACGTCAGGTTGCATTGCAGTTTTTAGAACGGGATTTCTTACCAATTATTTGAAAATAATATACAAGCTTTCTAACAATATGATGACTTGTTTCCTCACTTTTGATTGTTTTAATGGCTAATATTCTCCTAACAACAATCAAACTTCTAGATTTTAACAAAGATAAAAATAATTGACATTTAGCAACATCAAATTTTGGTTCAAAATATTATTTAATGATTTTATAAGAGTGATAACGAATAGTGAGGTTAGGTAACATACCTTTAAGTGATGCTATATCACTTTCATCGACCCAAATGCGTTTAGGAGTTCTTCACTGCACAGTTCTCATTCTAGGTAGGGATGATGAACCCCTATTCTAGCACTCTTGACCTGCTTGTTGTGGAGTTAGCAATTTTATAGTTATTTCCCCTTCAATCATTGACGAATCAATTGTGGGAGGAGAATGGACATGGTATTGACTGGTTTCTGGAACATTTGACTATCCAACAAGAGATTGCACCATAGGAAATTCTTCACCACAATGTTTTACATCGGTTGTTTCTCTAATTTCATGCATTGTATAATCAACTCCAAGAAAATCCTCCATCATATGGTCATCCACAAAAATTTGTCTTGATGAGATACTGGATGGATTTCTCTCCAATGAACTCTTGCGCTTTGCTTTTGGTGATGGAGGAGAAACAATAGTGGCATCTATTCTGCTAGAAATTGGATTTCCCTTTTCTGAAAGCCTACACTTTGACATACATAACTTTAATTTTTCTCTTTCTTCTTCTACCTTTTCGATTGATTTCTTTTTCCTTGAGGACTTTCTTTCTCGAATCTGTCAGTTCCTCATGTTTAAAGATAAAAAATTTCTTCCAAACACCCACCACAAATTTGTCTTTGTTTATGTGATAAGGCACTACCAAGTGGAGAAATTTGTTTTCGTATTACAGAAGAAGACACATCTAATAATTTCAATTCCAATTCTATGGAAGGAAGGTGCAGGAGGGGTATTGTACAAACCTAGAAAAAAAATAATTCTATGCTACTCCTGGAATCTAGGTGTAACCACCAACAACATGTCAGAGGCTTATGCGATGTATCAAGGAGCACTCCTAGCTCAGGATCGGTTCAGGATCGACAACTCATCCACATAATTGTATTAGGGGACTCAAAAAATATAATTCGACATTTTTTTACAAGAATAGACCCAAAGAATTAACAGTTAAAAAGAATCATTGAAAGGACCAGAGAAATCATGTCCACCATCCACTCTTCCTTCTACCATGTCCCACACACAAATATTATGATAGCGGATGAGAAGGAAAACTTAGCGATTAGAATGGGCCCCATCCATATGGTAGTGTTGGGCATGAACCTTTTGTTATCCCCCCCAAATGCCTCATCCTTCTCCTGTCAATGCTCCACCTGGTGCCAATATCCACATGACACTTCAGCTAAATGCAATAAGTTGTAGGCCGAGCGTCATGCTCAGGGAGATTTTGTACCCGCACAACCTCTGGACCATGGGAACCTATACACAGTCAGACCAAAATATGGATATACTAGGTCACAAGGTGCTCCTCCTTCATGGGAACCCGTCACTCCATGCCCGCTCTATAGCCTGTAACACCACATCCACCATAACTTCGCTTGAGGTGAAGTATTTTTAAAGGAAATCATCCATGATTCAAGGAAATCGAATGCTGGCAGTACATGTCGCATCAACGCTTGAATGTCACTCAAAATTTTAGTTTGCACGGCATACATTCATCCAGCAAATATCCAGAAGAGGTAAATTGGAAGGCCAACTCCTGATTCATTGTTATAGTCATCCATAGCAGACCTCAACACTTTGGAATTTCTTATGAGAAGGGAAATTAAAGTGCAAAAGAAGCTTGGGAATTCACCATTTCTCCAACACCAGAGGTACAACAATTGATAAAATTGTCAGCAACGGCCTCAAAAGGAGCATCATAGAGAAAGGAAATATCAGAGACTGTGGTAGCGGTAGCACCAAAGGAAGCTTGGTCAGCAACAACAATGACAGACACATCATTGTTCGAGGAAGCTCCAACAATAGTGAAGACATAGGAAGCAAAGAGAGACAGTGTATACAAAGATATTACCAGAGGTAGACATGATTGAGGAAAAACTAAAGACAACAACATCAAATTCAACGCCAACCCTGACTGAGCCAAAGGAAACACCAATAATTAGAGGAGGGTAATCATAGTCAGTCTAGTTTAAAAAATGGCTCAACGCCCAGATCACAAATGACCGGAGGATGAATTGGTGGAAGATAACTTCTCCACCACCCAGCAACTAGCACTTTGCCTAGATTCTCATAGCTCCACACTCACCTTCACTTTGGACATACTAGATCAACATTGCACCTTAATAAACTAGTTACAATATGAAGTTGAATTCCTCAGACGCCAAGGGGAGAGCATGGAAGCAAAGCTGGAAGCTAGGCCATCTAACTCTCCAACACAAAATCATAATGAGGAGATAGGAACCAGGGCAGACCCAATATTGCCCGATCTGAACATAGCTCTCAAGCCCCCACCAGAGGAAGACTGATCTTAAGAAGATCAATAAGGAAGTCCACAATTTTGTAAAAATGGCATAAATATATATTTCGGAAAGATAGTTCTAAGATAGAATTGAAAAGCTTAGATATCAGTGAAGTAGGATCAATTCTAGAGTCATTTTTGTAAGCTTTTTATGGAAAATTTGTTGTCGATATCCTCTACCAACACCCTCTTTTGTACTATTTGACCTTGTTCATGCCCTTTTATATATATAAAATTTTAGTTTTTGTTAAAAAAAAATAAATCCAATTCCAATTCCAATTCCAATTCCACTTGGAAAATTTGTCTTCGAATTCCAAGAAGACACAAGAAGATACAAACAACAATTCCAATTTCACTTGAACAAACTTTTCTTCCAATTCCAAGTAGTCACAAGAAGATACAAACAACAATTCCAATTGGACTTGGACAAATTTGCCTTCCAATGTCAAGATGACACAAGAACATAGAAACAACAATTCCAATTACACTTGGAAAAAATTGTCTTCCAATTCCAAGAAGACACAAGAAGATACAAACATAGTTCCAATTGCACTTGACAAATTTGTCTTCCAAATTTTCCTACAATGGTCTGGCAATAGAAAAAAACTCTCAATGAATCAAACAAGAACACTAAAATAAGAAAAACTTGTTTGTGCGTGCTATTTTTGTCTAAATATGCCGTCAATTGTTTGTTGGCCTTGAAATAGATGAGGTGATAGAGTTTGTTTGGCATCAAAAAATTCCCAGTAGGAACGCATGCACATTCCTAGAACATGTGCACACTAAAGCATGCGTGCATTCCTCTTGAGCATAAATGACCAACAATGATAGATCAATCAAGTCACAAAAGCGTGTGCACGCTCTTAATGCAACAAATAGATAATTTATTATAGACCAAATATATTTATGAATAAATATGTATAGGGGTATGGGGACAAATAAGGCCTAAGGGGTTAGGATTGAAAGTGTTTTCAAGGATAGAGCAATGTTTAAAGAACCAAGATGTTGGTGATGTGGGTGCAAGGGTTGTACAAAAGGTATATGCATAGTGTACTCAAGGCTAGAGTGTAGAGGGAGTTAAGGGTTCAGTACAAGTTATGAATATGCTTAGATGGAGCTAGGGGGGTCTATGTCATGGTCTACATCAAGATCTAGGTCATCTTATAAATCTATCTCTAGCTCTATGTCGTGGTGTAGGTCATGTTCTACGTCAAGCTCTAGGTCATTATTTAAATCTAGCTCTAGCTCTATGTCGTGGTCTAGGAAATGGTCATTGTATAGGTCCAAGTCATGCCCTAGGTATTGACATGTCTAGGTATTGCTATGTCTAGGTTTAGGTCTAGGTCTTGACATGTCTAGGTCAAGGACATTTATTTCCTTGCGATGTAGGAAGGAGGGTTGTAGAGAGAGGAATAAAGATAGTGTGAGAGGGGGAGAGGGGAAGAAAAACAGAGTGAGGGATAGGGAGATAGAGAGGGGGGTAGAGAGTGAGAGAGTGAGAATAAGGGGGTTTATATAGATGAAA